>JBANCX010001034.1:0-11341 GCA_037040065.1 Dettopsomyia nigrovittata | reverse complement strand
GCTTGGTCGACATCGCTATCACTTGAATCGGGGTATCTCGTAGTCGAGCTCACTCGACTAGAGCTTCCTTACTTGTTTTGTTTTATTTTTATTTTGAATTGTTGTTGTTGTTGTTGTTTCACATGTTGTTTTGCAGTTTTTCACATTGTTGGGGATATTTTATTTATTTTATTTTTATTCAAGTGATTTGCTGCTTTCTGCGAATCGCGACACGATGAGTTTATTTGTTATTGTCGCTTCACTTCGCAATAAATAAGTAAATTTACATGCAACGCAAATATACAAAAAAAAAAAAAAACACAAACAACAACAAATGCATAAATAAATAAAAAACAATTCCAAAAATTCGCACACGACCTCAATGAGTCACACTAAATGAGTTGAATAAAAACAAAAACAACAAAATTTTTTTTGTTTTTTACCAGAAAGTGCCACAACAAACACCTCAAAGCAAAGCAAGGCTGTCAACGTTTGTATATTAAAGACAGACAACTGTCCCTGCATAACCAAAAAAGAAAAGAAAAATACTTTTTTTTAATGTTTAATTTTATTTAGTCAAAAAACAATTTTGATTAAATACAAGTAAGGAAGCTCTAGTCAAGTGTGCTCGACTACGAGATACCCCGATTCCGGTATAGCTGCTAGCGATTACGACGTCGCTGCTACCTCCTTGACAAACTTGTTTGCTCTAGAAAACCTACAATTTTGATCCGATAGACTTAAAATTGGTACAGTACATCAATATCATGATGCCAAGTATTTATGCTGAGCCTCAAGATCACAGGTGAAAAATTTAACCTGCTAATCGCACTTTTAGGTTTTGGGCGTTATGGGCGTGACAGTCAAAATTTTTTGATGCAGATCGATCAGTCGTAAGCTCATTAGTATATACTTCGAGTTTCAAGGCAATAGGTGGAAAATTGCACCTGTAAATCGTTTTTTTCATATGAGGGGGGTGGTGGGGGAAAATTAAAAAAATCAAATATTACTGTAGAGCGCGTACAGTAGTCGGACCTGGTTGCCAAATTTGGTTAATGTAACTCTTATAGTCTCTGAGATCCTTGCGCTCAAACAGACGGACGAACGGACAGACGGACGGACAGACGGACATGGCTAAATCGACTCGGCTGATCAAGAATATATATACTTTATAGGGTCGGAGATGCCTCCTTATGCCTGTTACATACATCGTCACAAAACTATTATACCCCTTTTCATTGTCAATGAATCGGGGTATAAAAATTTAGATCTCTTTCCCTACGAGTACGCGCGTCTTGTTAAGAAAGTCACGAAATACAAAATCAATTTATCTGTGCCAAATGATTCAATATAAGAAAAATAAATTTATTTTTTGCTTAAAATTAAACAAGTTGCGGGAAATACCAGCCCATCCCTCTCTCTTTTATTGTTATTATTATTATTATTTCTTACTTGATATCGATATATGTAGCTTGTAATTGTCAAATACTATATAATGATCAATTTTTAATTGACCAACAATAAATATTCAATATATGATATATAGTCATGTACAGATTTAACAAACAACTCAGATACAGATACTACTTAATGGCCCATAAATATATATATATAAACAATTTGTTAAAAAAAAGGTTCAATAAACTGGAGAATATTTTTTTTTGCATGAGACAATCTGTTTTGATGATTTTGTTTCTGTTTTCATATTATTATTATTATTATTGTTATTCTCATAACAATCAATCACATCAATGCTATATATAGATTTCTAGAGAGGTATACGAATATACTATATAGTATAGTATACTTATTTAAATAGCCGAGTTCTCAATTGCTTACGAAATTGACAAATTGGCAAATAAATACAATACAAATAAATGTTAGAAGAAGAAACTTTTTTTAATGTTAAAATATCTGTTTTAGGTTAGGTTTCCTATGATTTCTATTGAAGTTTATACATTTTTAATTGAAGAACTTGTTGATTTTTTTTAAGTTTTTTATTTCTCTGTTTTTCTTTCATCTAGAAAATAGGTTTTTAAGGTATTCTCTTGTAACCAATCTTGTCTTTATATATTGTTTCTCCTCCTTTGATTATTCTTTCTCATGTTCCAATCTTCTATTTTATTACAAACTTATCAAAATATTTAATATTTTTCGTTATTTTCTCTACAGTTTCCCTTTTTTAGTTGCTGTCCCTTGATTTGGGAGATTTGCAGAGATTTGGTTTAAATCAAGAATCTTTGAAAATATCAGAACATTTAATATTTTTCATTATTTTCCCTTTCGTGTTTCGGGAATTGCAAAGATTTGTCTCAAAATAAACATTTTTGATGTTTTTAGAGTTTAGTCTTCTTTTATACTAAACATTTGTTCATTTTCCTTATTTTTCCTTTAATTTCCAATCTCTAGTTTCAATTCCTTAATTTTACACGATTAGGAACTTGCAAAGATTTGCAGAGCTTAGTTATTTAGTCAAGAATCTTTGAAAATATCAGAATATTTACTGTTTTCCCTTTAATTTCCTTTTAATTACCTTTCGGTTTCGGTTCCTTGATTTTACACAATTCGGAAGTTTCCACAGATTTGTCTCCAAGTTCCTAAGTTCTCCAAGTTCCTAGTTTTCATTGATATTTCAGACTGTTTTTTTTACAATATTTCAAATCATTTTTCTATTTTCTCTCTGTCTGTTCGTTCACAACTCTCTTTTCTTTGCATTTCCTTTTAGTTTTCCCATTAATTCTATCATTATAACCTTCAGCTGTCTAACATTTACTTATGCACATCCTTACCAGCATCTTTATTGTTGGCTTTAATCCTTGTACATTAACATCAGCATAGAAAGAAGAAGGAAAAATTGGCAATACTTATGTATATAGATTTTATGCAGCATGTGGCATGCCTCATGCCGTTGCATACATATAATTGCAACTTACAGCTGCATTTTTAGCGTATTATGCATTTGTATGTTTGTGTCTTTTGGGCTCAGATACTCAGGTAGGACAGATGTGAGCCCTTCAGCGACCACCGCGGGCGGAATGACAACAAAAGTAAAACTCAAACTAAAAGAAGAAGAAGAAGAATAACGAAATGAAGAAGAAGAAGAAGAACAACAACAACAACAATAACAACAAACGAAATGCATCAAAAACTGTGGCAGGTGCGCGAAATTTTGTTGTTTTGTTCGAGTTGAAAATTGAAGACAAATCGAAGCGAGATAAACTCAAAAACAAAAAAAACAGCCAAATGCATGAATATACTCTATAAAAAAAGGAAGAAAACTCTGATATAGGGTAGGATAGGTATAGTAAATGGAAAAAACTTATTAAACATTAAATTTATTTAGATTTAAAGTAACAAATTTGTATAGCAAAGATATAAAGAGAGGTCTTTACTAAATAAAAGAAGTAATTAAATAGATCTGGGAAATAAAATCGAGCTGATATCTTATAAGAGAACTCTAGATAAATTGTTAGTAGCAAATAAATCAAAGAGAGGACGCTTCTAAATAGAAGAAATTATAAAATAGATCGGGAAATAATATCGAGCTGATATTTTAGATATCTTAACTTATCTTGTAAAACAATTTTATTCAAAAATATTTCTTAGAAGGCAAAAAATAGATCTTAAATACATTACTCTTTTGTATTTTGGTATTTAATTCGGCATTCTTTTGGTATTTTTTTTGGTATTTATTATAGTATCTATTATTAGTTCTAATATCTGTATTATTAGGGTTAGTTATTAATAAAACATTGTATGCAAAAAATGTAAACAAATAATTATTAATAAAATACAGAAAGCTTTTGCAATTGCTTGAATAAATGTGTTCTGAATTAAATGATTCAACTTTCCTTACACTATATAGGGTACCTTGTTAGTCCATCACTTTGCGAATTGTATAATTCTTATCGTTCTTTTATTTACTTTGCTGCTGAGGACTTGTCAGCGCAAATAAAGTCGAAGTAAGTGGAAGTAAACATTGGCCATGTAATTTGGCTGTTTGGTCTGTTCGTCTGTTGCCGGCTGCCAAAAAACAAAAGCAAAACGCAAAAAGCAAAAAGCAAAAAGGGGATGCATTGAACCCTCGACTGGGGGAAGAATAAGGACTGACTGTGTCAGGGTTTGCCAGCTGTTGCTTTTTTGATGCAACACGTGGCAGGTGTGGATGCCAGTAGTACATTGACAGTGTTGTTGGGCAGCTGCTGTTATTGTATTGCTTGTGCTGCATGCAGCAGCTGCTGCTGACAGGCAGACAGGCAAACGCATTTGGCAATTATAAAGCCAAGATTGAGAGTGAGGCAACAAGGATAAAGTCAATGCTGTGGCATAGACTTAAGCGCCTCTACATGTTGCACCTGTCCTTTTATTGTTCTGTTTCTTGTTGTACTGTTGCTGTTGCTGTTGCTGTCGCGTGTGTTATTGTTGTTGCTGCTGTTGATGAGATGCTTTGCTCTCTTGCTGCTGCTGCTGCTGCTGCTGGTACTCGGACAGCCAATTAGCACTGCAACTGTTGTTGTTGCAACTATTTGCTGCAGCTTCGTTATAACTCATTTGCAGCAATAAATGTCGAAAGCTGCAACAAGCTAGACATACATACATAGGCAGGGGCGTCAATAGTATGAACGAGGGAAGTGGGAAGGGGGTTGGGGTGTTTGGGGCACAAGACTTAGTCAAAGAATTGATTGCTCTTTGGCGTGTTTGTTAAGTTTTACTGAGCAAAAGTTGGGAGGCTTTTGTTGTTGTTATTGCCATTTGTAGTAGTTTGACTTCTCATTGTTTGGAATGTTGCACTTAGCGCACTTGGCAGCAACAATGTTGCAACAACAACAACAACAAAGAAAGCAACAACAGAGCAACAGAGCAGCAACAGCACACGCTTCCGCATTCCTCTTTAATAAGTCAATAACGACATAACAACAAACAATGAAAAAAGTGCAATAACAACATTTTAAAGGAGAAATTTTCTCTCTTTTTTTTTTATAAATATTTTTAGTTTTTTTAATTTTGAGAATAATTTTTTTAATTAATTGCTTTCTTAGTATTGTCAGAATACATTTAAACGAATTATCGATAGTAGCCAATGTAAAAGAATAATCGTATTTCGTTAATAATCAAATTAGAATAATCGATATCATTTGAGAGGTTATCGGACGGCAGGTTGTCATCTTTAGACTGTACTTGGATCAAGCTTTCAGATGTTCGAATTATCGATAATAGACAATATAACATAATAAGGTAATCGATTTAGAGTAATCGATATCTTTTGAGAGGTTATCGGACGGCAGGTTGTCATCTTTAGACTGTACTTGGATCATGCTTTCAGATGTTCGAATTATCGATAATAGACAATATAACATAATAAGGTAATCGATTTAGAGTAATCGATATTATTTGAGAGGTTATCGGACGGCAGGTTGTCATCTTAAGACTGAACTTTGATGATGTTTTCAGATGATCGAATTATCGATATTAGACAATATAACATAATAAGGTAATCGATTTAGAATAATCGATATCATTTGAGAGGTTATCGGACGGCAGGTTGTCATCTTTAGACTGTACTTGGATCATGCTTACAGATGTTCGAATTATCGATAATAGTATTGTCTAACATAATAAGGTCATCGATTTAGAGTAATCGATATCATTTGAGAGGTTATCGGACGGCAGGTTGTCATCTTTAGACTGAACTTTGATGATGCTTTCAGATGTTCGAATTATCGATAATAGACAATATAACATAATAAGGTAATCGATTTAGAACAATCGATATCATTTGAGAGGTTATCGGACGGCAGGTTGTCATCTTTAGACTGTACTTGGATCATGCTTACAGATGTTCGAATTATCGATAATAGTATTGTCTAACATAATAAGGTCATCGATTTAGAGTAATCGATATCATTTGAGAGGTTATCGGACGGCAGGTTGTCATCTTTAGACTGAACTTTGATGATGCTTTCAGATGTTCGAATTATCGATAATAGACAATATAACATAATAAGGTAATCGATTTAGAGTAATCGATATCATTTGAGAGATTATCGCACCACCAACTATCATCTTTAGACTGTACTTGAACAATTGAAGTCAATTTTTGAAGAATATTTTTAATAATAATTAACTTTCATTATAATGACACAAAAAACAATATTTTTATATTATAAAAAATCGATAATAAGCAACTTAACATAAGATAATCGATATCACTTGAGATGTAATCGTAGCGCAGACTATAATCATTAGACTGGACTTGAATGATTAAAGACAAGCCGCATGGCGAAAAGCAAATAGAAATTTGTTATAAAAACTAAATAATTACTAAAATAAAGAATTTATTTTAATTTTTTAATAATTATTTATAGAATATAATTCTTAAATCTCTTAATTTTCTTAGTTTTTAATTTAGTAATTTATAAAATTTTGGATTAGTTTGATAATATCTAATTAAAGTTGAAGAAATATCGAAAAAAGAATGTTTTTAAAAAGGTTTAATCACAGAAAATAAGTCTTTAATCTCTGAAGTTCTTTACTTTTCACAAAAAATTCATTAAAACTCAATTTTGGAATAGTTATCTTATGTTTTATATAACTAGATCATCATATTTGTCTAATTAATTAGTAAAATGCACATTTCTTTCATTCACACCTTGTTTGAGGTGTGAATCATTTAAATATATACCAAAAAAATACCAAAAAGTACTTCTATAATACTAAATGAAATAATGAATATTATTATTATATCATAGAAATTTGTTAATGATGTCATATTCATATAATCTAGCTGCTGCTTCAGCTGCCATTCACAATCAGATCCATTGAAGAGCTATGTCCCATTCATGTTTACCAAAATCTTTGTGTATTATTCAGTTCATTGCCATTTTTAGACCTTCAATGGAGCAGGCAATAGATGCATATTGACGGATTTGTTTCCTGGCCAAAAGCCCAAAAAAATAATAATACTTTATATACATATATATGAGTCAATGCAAAAATTTAAATATAATTATTGAAGAGGTGTGTTGTACTCGCTGTATACCCCACAACCTGCTATCTATCTATATATCTAAAGAATTTTGTGCGAAAATAAATAAATAAATAAACAATCCATCAATTTGCTTTGCTGCAAAATGAAAACAACAAAACAACAAAATTCGCGACAAACGTCACCAAAAAAAAAAATGGCAACTGGCAGCTTAACTTGCTACAGTGGGGAGGGCATGTTTCTGGTATTTTTCTACTATTTTCGTCATTAAGTTGCGGCCATGTGACTGCAAACGTAAAAGAAATTAGAAAAAATAAACCTAAAAACCTAGAACAAAACTAAATTTGGCAATAGCATGATATACTTAGCCAGGCATTGACGCCATCACATCACATTGGCCTAATACAAATAGCCAAAATAGGTAAAGACTATAGAATTTTTAGTATTTTTTTCAGTTTTTGTGGTAGCCCAATTCAAATACCATAAAATCATGTAAGTGTCAAGATAGTTTTTATTGGAAAATTTAGAAATTGAAGCTATTTTTCCACAAATGTTTTCACTTTTTCACTCATTTTGTTTTTAATTAAGTTCAAATTTTACAAATTTGTTTAAACTTTTTTTAGTATATTTTATTTTTAAAACGTTTTTAAGTAACTAAAGTTGATAATATCAATAAAATATAATGAATATAATATATTAAAACTATAATTTCAAAAACTTTTCCATCAAATCTAATAAAATACCCAAAAAAAACTTCAAAATTCTAATTTTGCACAGAGAATAGAAATATTTCAATTAAATTTTTAGCAAATTGAAAATAAAATAAAATAAATTATATTAAAAAATTATAAAAAATAATCAAAAAATCTTAAAAGTTGAAAATTTCATATAGAAGAAGGATAAATATTTTTATTAAATTTTGGGACCACAAAACAAAAATGTTTACAATAGAAAACACCCTAAAAACGTAAGAATTCGAAATATTTTAATTAAAATCTATCAAAAATAAATGAAAAAAATGGTAAACATTAAAAAAATTAACCTAAAAACTTAAAAATTTAATTAATTAATTAATTTCGAGCAAAAGAATAACAAATATAATTTTTACAGGGTATTGTAGCATTGCTAAAAGGCAAACATAACCACAAAAATGTTTCTTGGACTACTATAGCTGGCTGGCTCGCTAGTAGTATGAATGAATTATGAGTTTTAATTTTGTTTGTTTGCCTATGCGGCTGTTGGTACTGCTGCTTCTTCTTCTTCTTCTCCTTGTTGTTGCTGTTCCGCTGCCCACTTTCTTCATCATCATCTTGTACTTTTTGTTGCCCTGTAAAAACAAAACAAAAACAAAAAAAATCTTATGAATATTTTGCTCACGCGCTGCCAACAATCACTCATTTTGTACAGGCGACAACCCATATAACCCCAACCGCCAGACCTCCAAAACCCCACCAAAAACATTGCAAAGCAGTCACGTTTTGTAGCCACTACTCAGAGAGAGAGTGAGCGGAAGAGAGGGTCGAACACCCTACAACAACACTATCCATACACCCCATGCCCATTGTCGCATACAAAGTCAATTAGTTGTGATGCCTCCGACGAAGGCTTCTTCTTCTTCGTCTGTTCTTGTTCTTCTCTGTTGTGTTTGTGTGTGTTTTTCTAGTATGTTTGTTTAGATTTAGGCCAACAATGACGCACAGTCGCAAAAAAAAAAACAGCAGCAGCAGCAGCATTGGACTATTTTTTATGATGTTGCTACCAGTGCCACCGCTGCCGCTGCCACGCACCCCATACACAACCCAAAATACCACCCACCCGACCATCAACAACACTACTATGACATTGTCGCAAATACTTTGAGTCTCTATAGTATATATATATATATATATATTTCTCTTGTTGTTGCTTTGTTTTTTGTGGTTGCATAAAAAAGGCCACAACAAGCGTCAACAAAAAAATGGCAAAGTCTCAAACGCATTATGCCTAAGTGTTTTCTATATACATATTTCTTTTATAGGGTATAGAGTATTACGACAACTGAGTAATATTCTCAATTAAGTCTTGTTGCAATGTGATTAAATCGACACTTTTTTTTCCGAGTACATTAAGTTGATTAACTAGCTCGGTCTTCTATTTAAGGAGGTGCCAGGTTAATAATAATAATAATTTGAGTTATTGAATCTTCTCTATTTTGACTCTAACAATAAGTTAACAAATCTTGTAATTAAACAATTTTAAACAGTTTCATATTGAATTGCTATTGATTGCGCGTCTCTAGTGTCTATCGCTGGGTTGGTAAATCATCATTACGACGAAGACGGAAGAGGCTGCACAGTCTTGTGTGGCCTCGCGCTAAATGGTTTGGATGTGCAGCAAGTTTGTTAAGCTATTACTTCTTTGACTGATGGAACGTACCACGAGGTGCCCCGGTGATACATAGTTCTCAATATCTTTGATTGTGCTCTTTGAATAATGTCAATATTGTTAGCTGTTGTTAGCATTACACCATAACTCTGATCCCTAGGTCCAAATGGGTTTTAATACGGAGTTGTAGAGCAAGTCTTTGTAGTCAAGGCTGAGGGAAGACCGATCGTGGATGAGCCAATGAATGATGAATGATGAACCAATTTTTAGTTGAGTTCTCTTAGCTTCAATATGCCTGCGCCATGTGAGTCTTCTATCGAGATGTACTCCGAGGTATATCACTTCGTCAGCTTGTGGAAGAGAGGTATTGTTTAGTGTAATTGGTGCGCAATTTTGCCTATTAAGTGTAACTTGCTTGCATTTCTGCATTTTGCCAGTCGGTAAGCCATTTTTCTACTGTTTCTAGTTGCGCTGTTCCTTAAACTGGACATTTTGAACAATTGAGCTTTTAATTCTATTGTTAGAGTTTGCAAGTTTGCAATTATTGTTTATAAGTTTACATTTGCCAACACTAATGATCACTAATGAATCTGAATGAACATTGTTCCTATGCTTAAGTTTTTTCAGTCTTAGCTCTGACGTCTGCTTGAATAGACGTTCGTCCTTTCCACACTGTGTGTCGTGTATTCTTATTTTCTACTATTTGGATTTGCGTTCTTTTATACCCTGCGCATCTTACTTTATTTGTTAACAAAAAAAATTAAATATTTCCCTTACTTTAAAAAACCTATCGAAATTTTCCTATCAAAGAAATATGACAAAATGAATTTATTTATTATTTATTCTATTAAGTATTTAGCTAAAATCTTTCACAATTTTTGTTTTCCAATATTTCGGCACTTAAATTTATATTTTTGTGGTATTTATTGTAGTTTAAGTGTTTGGTATTTATCTTCATTCTCTCATCCTTCTTGTTAATCATTTGAAACAGACGTCAACATATTTTTAGATGGCGCCGGAAATGCGAAAGTCTTTTTTGAATGATTTTCTTTCGCGTTTTTCGATATTTTCTTCTTGAAAATATG
Source organism: Dettopsomyia nigrovittata (assembly GCA_037040065.1). Classification (NCBI taxonomy): domain Eukaryota; kingdom Metazoa; phylum Arthropoda; class Insecta; order Diptera; family Drosophilidae; genus Dettopsomyia; species Dettopsomyia nigrovittata. The sequence goes on along the minus strand of JBANCX010001034.1, from coordinate 928 downwards.
GCCTTCTCGTCTCTGTCTAGGTGCAGATAGGGGGTCTTGAGGGGTATATGTATGGTATGTATTATGATTAGTATTTTATTTTATTTTATTTATGTTTTTTGTTTTGTGCTGTATTCGTTGTTGTTATTGGTACAGCTTGTACCTTGTATTTTTAGCTAATCACGCGGATAAGCTACAAAACAAAAAGAAACTTTTGGTTACGTAGTATTTATGAGTGAAAATATTAAAGAAATATAAATAACATTGAATAGGAACTGGGAAAAGACTCTTAAATACCCTATAAAATATATAACTAAAATATATAATAATCTGAGATACCACTGTTGTCGATATAAACGGAAAATGTTTAAGATAAATGTCAAATTTTATTGTTTAAAAATTATGTTTTTATTTAAATTTTATTATTATATTTTTGTGTGTTTTTTTGTTTTATTTTCTTACCTATATTCGACATACGTTAATAGCTACAGGGTATGTTGGCTCATAAAAATAAATTTTACGTTTGGGAAAAAAAAAAGTTTTTTTCTCCTTTAAAATATTCATAAATTTAATGTGCTCGGTAAAAGTAAACAAGCGGATACTTATGTATGAACTAGCCAAAGAATTGGTTCATAATCGACGAACAAGAGCCGTAAAAACTGTTCTACGGGTCTAGTACATAGTACTACATATATGTCTATGGATTAAGTTGAATATGTATTAATAGAATGCTCATTTAAAATGTTTTGGAATTAGTTTAGGGATTTGATTATTTAAAATACATTTAACATTAATAAAATACATAAATTTTGAAGATTTAACTGCAATTTAAACGATTTCAAATTCATTTACTTATAAAGTCATTAAACGTGTTTTTTTTCTTTTTGGCTCTTTAAAAAGGGATTCCCAAAATTTGTTCAATTTTCTTGCTTTTTCGTTGGCTCCAGTT
>JBANCX010001031.1:0-11380 GCA_037040065.1 Dettopsomyia nigrovittata | reverse complement strand
GTTCAAGGGCAAGGCATATCCAGTTATTTGAAAACATTTAATGAAATGTTGGATCAGTTAGCGGCTATTGGAATTGAGATTTATGGCGAACTACGAGTTATTATTCTGCTTTCCAGTCTTCCAGCCGACTATGATAATTTCGTTGTCGCCATTGAGACGCGCGACGAGTTGCCGAAGTTCGAGGTTCTGTGCTTGAAACTCAAGGAGAATAGTGAACGGCGAGAAATAATGGAGGGAAAGAGCGAAAATGTAACGGCATTTTCAGCTAGGCAAAAGCCACATGTATGGACGAAAGACACATCAAAGAAGACACGAGGAAATGTGACGTGTTTCAAATGCGGCGAATTAGGGCATATCAAGGCGAATTGTCCAAATCGCGCGTACAAAGAGGAAAAGAGTATGCACGGCATACCTGAATAGTAACTTGAGCGACGTTGTTTATATGAAGCAGCCGCAAGGGTATGTAGATGGCATGCATCCAGGTCAAGCCCTACTATTGAAGAAAGCGATATATGGTTTGAAGCAATCAGGAAGAGAGTGGAACTCTAGACTTGATGGCGCCCTGAAGGGCATGGGCTTCATACCATGCGATAAAGAGCCGTGTCTTTATAGACGTAAAGAAGGTAGTATAGCGCTAATTCTTGTTAACGTTGATGATCTCCTCATAGCAAGTCAATCGGAGTCGGACATGGTTAAAATCAAATCGGCTATCATGGAAGCATTTGATTGCATCGACAAGGGTCCAACTGGACTATTTCTTGGAATGGAGATTAAACGTAATGGTGAATTGGGCGATATTTCACTAGGCAGCTCCCAATACATCAAGGATATATTGCAACGCCATGGCATTGAGAGTTGTAGACCAACAGCGACGCCTCTAGATCCTGGTTATCAAGTGGCGTGCGACAAGAAGCAGTGTCAGAAGGTGGATCCGGCAGAATATCAGTCTGCAGTGGGTGAGATTATGTGGCTGGCGTTGACTACGAGACCAGACATTTTACACTCGGTTGCGAAATTGGCTCAGCGCAACAATGATCCCCATGTAGAGCATCTGGCAGGCGTAAAACATGTATTACGCTATTTGGCATCTACAATAAATATACGTATACACTACAGGCAGTGCGAACAGGCATTTTCCGGCTTCGTGGATGCGGACTGGGGAAGCGATAAAAGTGATAGAAGATCATATTCTGGCTATGTGTACTTCTTAGCTGGAGGCCCTATTTCGTGGAAGTCAGAGAAACAGCGCAGCGTGGCACTCAGCAGCACTGAGGCAGAATATATGGCAATTTCTGCAGCGTGTAAGGAAGCTATAGCCATGCGTCGGCTGATCGTAGAAGTTGGCTGTGGAGAAGACGACACAGCAACTGTTCTCTATGGGGATAATTTGAGCTCCACCAATTGGCTAAGAATCCTATCCACCATTCGAGAACAAAACATGTGGACATCAGGTACCATTTTATACGACAAGCTGTCAACGAGGGTCAAATTGAACTGAAATATGTATCGACCAACAGTATGATAGCTGATATACTAACTAAGAATTTGTCTAAGGAGAAACATGTTAAATTTAAAAGTATGCTTAATTTGAATTAATTTTTGTAAGCATGCTAGCATTGAGGAAGAGTGTTGAATATATGTATACACTGTTTGAATATATGTATACACTTATCGCAATGCATGCATGTATAATCATATGTTATTTTCGCCGTAAGAATTAAAGGCATATACATTAGTAGATATTAATATAAGTCAGTCTTGAATAAACTGCTCATTGAAATACTTGTACGACGTGCGTTTTGGTCTCTTTATTTTGCTACACTGCAGTTAGGATTATTAACCAACAGAAATAACTAATTTTGAGAATATTAAAACAGATGAACTACGTACTGTCTATTAATTATAATAAAAATTAAATTATTTAATTAAATTAGATAATAATAACTTTCTGGCAAGGCCTAGTAAACATTTTCTGATTAAAATAAATAATAATTAAAAAAAAAAATGTAGGTTAATTATTTAGAACTTAAAAATACTAATAAGAACTTTCTGGCAAGGCCCATAAATAATAATAATATCATTCTTTAAAAGCAATTCCAGAATTAAAAACTTTGAGGTAATAAATATTAAAACTAGTAGATATCAATATTTAAAATAATGAAAATAAAACTTTTTCATGAAATATGATTTGAATTAGAAATAATTTTATCTGTAGCTTTTGGTTAATTAATTTATTTAAATTTATTTTATTTTTGTTTGTAAAGAAATTTAATTGTTTTACTTATTAAATATATCGTACTTAAAGATCTTTAAGAAACTTCCTACGTTTCAATCTCAGAAAAAAAAAAAAATTTATTGGAAATTAATTGGAAATAAATAAAAATTCTAAGAATATTTTCTAAGATTATTTACGGATTACAAAATTTAGTTTTGCTAAAAATTTAATTGAATCTAAGGCTTAAATATTAATTCTTGTAATTCCATTAAACAGTTGGCTTTTATACAAATTTTATTACTTATTTTTGTATTTTTTTTTTTTTAGTTTTCTTTTCAAATGCTTTTCTTTTTTGAATCAACAATTTTGATAAACAAAATTTCTTTTGTGCGTTTTGTATGCAATTTTAAGTAAACATCTTGCAATAAATAAATAAATACATACATACATAGAAATGTATGTAAGGTTTGCTTAAGCATAAAGATATTTATATATAAAAGAAACATGCAGCATAATAGCTGTTTAGTCTTAGCCAACTTAGTAACTAAGCAACTGCTTATGACTGCTACACAGACCCAGGCGGTCGCCATTGTGTTGAACGAACTTGGGTTGTTCTAGTCTCTATCTATCTGTGTGAGAGACTTTCTTTTACTTGGCTATTTTGCATCTGTTTGCGGCATCATACAAATTTACCACACCCAAGTTTGCTGCTCTTATACATTTGCCCAATCTCCATCTGCCTCAATCCCTCCATTACTCTATATATGTATGTACCATCTTCAACTCAGATGCAGATGGCAATGACGGTGATGGCAATGGTGATGTGTTGCTTGTCTGCGACTTATGCATTACAAGAACTTTCTGTTTTGGAGCCAACGCACACACACACACACACAATGGCCAACAATAATTGAATAGATTTGAGAGCCAGAGAGTATGAGAGCAAAAAAAATCCATTGCCTACTTGTCAGCGCAGTGCAATTTAAAGACTGAAGTATATTGCATTATACAAAATTTAATTGAATTACACTTCTTTGCTTTTTATTCAAAAGAGCACGCGGCTATCCAGAACCCATTGTTACCTGGCGTCGTGAGGATGGGGGCGAAATTGTTCTTAAAGATAATGCTGGCACCAAAACATTGGGTAAGTGAGCGAAAAATAATAAAAATTAACTAATAATCAACTATTTAAATTTATTTTGTAACTCTTTATACTCTATTTGCATATACAGTATCTTCGTATCGTGGCGAAGTGCTAAAGCTGACGAAAATCTCACGCAACGAAATGGGTTCCTATCTGTGCATCGCCTCCAATGGAGTGCCCCCATCGGTTTCAAAGCGCATTTCCCTCAGCATACACTGTAAGTAAAGCAAAAGCCCGCAACTCACTTTTACTAAGCTACTTGGGTGGCATTAATTAGAGAGATGTGGTTTGGTCAACTTTTGGGTTGATTTTTTTTCTTCATTTTTTTCGACATTTGATGGTGCTGTCAAATTTTTGAAAACTTTAAAAAAAATCTCTCTTTTTAGTTTTTATACAAACAGAAAATCGTTTTAGCTTGAAAAATATTTTTTTATTTCTTCTTTTAATTTATAAAAACTTATATATGTATAATGTTCAAAAATATGTGCCAAAGGTTAAAAACTAATCTAAATAACTCCATGCTTCAGGCAAAATTAATATTCATTTTATTTTGAAATTATAGTTAGGTTTTAAAAAACCTTATAAAAAATAGAAAACCTAACATATTTGGTACAGTGCGTTCTTTAGTTTGCTATTAATAAAAGCTTTGGAATATGAAATAAATGTTTTTAAGTACAATTATACATATTTTCTTAACAATTTAAAATACTTTAAGAAAATATTACAAATTTTTTCTGCTGATATTCTATTGAAACGCTTCCTATTTCTATATTTTTATTTATTATTCCATTTAATGTTTTTGAAACACAAAATATATAAAACTGAAGATGTTGGCAAGCTTTCTGTTTCAAAAAAAGTTTACTTCAGTTTGACTCAAGCTCAGGAAACAGAAAACTACAAAAAATAAAAACAGATTTTTTTTGTTTTGTTTGTGTTGTTACCACTATATTTCGGTTGCTCAAAAGAATCCATCCATCTTCAATCACTAATAAACAAAGCGAATTTAGTTAATATTATTTTGATAAAAAGAAAACAAAATTTCCGGAAATCTTAATTTAAAAAAAGAAATTCCAAACACAGACACGGACAAGCAATTGACGGGAAAAGTACTAATATGACAACACTGATGCAATGCAGACTAATGCAACAAAATACATACATATATATACTTATATATACATACATACATATGTATTATATATGTATGTATATGCATGTTTGTATCTATGTAGTATAAGGAACTCTATTCGTACATATCATTAGTCAGTTGTCGCCACGGCTCAGCCACAGTGAGGGCTGCAGGCTCATTTTTAGGTTAAGCTGGCCAAGCGTCGTTGTGTTTATCTAGTTCTTGTTTAGTGCTCCTTCCCCGTCAAACTCTAGCCGCAGTTATCAACTATCCACACACACACACACACTAATAAAAAACCTTTTGCGATGCTTTAGAGAAAAAAATAAAAGAGTAAATGAAAAGCTACGAATAGCATAGATAGAGTAAAGCTGAAGAGCTAAAGAGCTGGGCGAATCTATAGAAGAGGAGAACAGCTTGTGCTCTGTGTGCGGCGCTAACTCGATTGTCGTTGTTGTAATCCGTTTAAATCCAGTCACTGATACCGGGTATTACCTGCTGTCTTGTGCATTGTGTTGTTATTGTTATTGTTGTTACTCTTGCTGTTGCTGTTTTGGGGCCACAGTTTTTTGTCAACCTGTCTGCAGCACGTGCGGCATTCTGTACTAGCTAGATGTGTATGGGTTGGTGGGGACAAAGTTACTTGCTTGCTGCCTGCCATGTGGCAGTTCACTCAATCATCACGACATCAACAGCAGCTCCACTGCGCTTGTTTGCCAACGTGTGCATCACCAGTAGCTCCACAATCTCCTGGCCAGTCTCAGCTCTCCAGCTCTCAGCCGTATCCTGACTGTTTATTTTGTTTGCTCTTTTGTTGCCGCTGCAGCCCAGGCAGCAGCATACTTCACTTGTTTCCATGTTTTGGCCTTCCGTTAGGTTGCAAAATCACGCTTTTTAACATTTAACATTTTGACATTTAATTAATGTGGCCTTTAAGTGTGTTAGCCATGAGCCTGGTAAGTAATCATCTTACTCATAGTGTTGCTTCAACATTAAATTTATACACGCAAAGCAAAAACGGATTGTAAATAAAATTTAATTTTTTATTGTCAATCACCAATCAATCAATCAATCAGTATAAACTTTTTTTTGATTCAAAAATTTGGTTTCATCCCTTTTTAACCATTAGATAATAGAGATTTAACTTAGAAATCTCAGGTTGTTGGACCTAAAACTTAAGCGATATTTTGGGAAAATTATATTAAAAATTCTCCATCTTAATAGTAAACATATATTTATATTGTTGGATTGTCCTTGAAAAAAATTTAAAAATTAGCAATGTAATAATAAATAAATAAAATTAAAAGATTCTGTTGATTTTTTATCAAAATATTTTAACTTAAAATTGAAAACTTTTTTATTTACCATAAAATTGAATATACTTTAAATGTCCTTTATTTATTGAACAGTTTAGTTTAATTCTTATTATGAATTATTTTTATTATTAATATTATATGGTGGGTGCGATTAATTACTTATTTTAAAGAGATTAAATCATACTTTTGCACACTGCGAGATCTTGACGCCGAGTGAGACCTTTTGCAAGCATCAAAGCTACAAATGAGAGTAGAGACATAATGAGAGAATTAGAACTGTTGCCCATTACTTGTAGTCTAATATTACCCACTAAATGCCAGTGGGTAAAAAATTCATATGCATTTTTAAAATAATTTTTACGATTTTACCTTAACTGGAATATTTTCTAATATATTAATCGGGGCTTTAAATTTATTAAATAGCTTTAAAATTAAAAATATTCCTTTAAATATATACATATATAGCGACATATCCATTCACTGATCCAAACGTTCACACGCTTATATCAACTAAGCACTTTGTTTGTTTAACATACATATATGAATATATATAACATATTATATATTATAACATAAAAATATATAAAAAATATCTGATTCAAATGACATGTGCACATAACATCTTATTAACGAGAATGCTTTGGCCCATAATTATATGCAATTCACAATAAATGTTAAGTAGTAGTTTGCAGCACAGACCTAAACAAGGAAACAATGTAAATACAATTCACAAAAAGGTTTGCTAAGCGTTCGCTGCACATTATAGATAAAGATTTAATTTTCACTCACAAACGTTAAGTCAAAATTGTTCTCCGCGCTTCACAATTTGATTCAAATAAAGATAATATATTTTTTTTTAAATCCGCGCAGTGAAATCCTTTATTCGTGGTAGGATTCTAAAAAGTTAATATATTAAATTCGTGAAGAGATAAAAGTTCAAAATTGATTTCATCATTTTAAAGATTTCGCACAAAAAAACCGCACGTGTTAACAAAAACCACTTAGTGAACCATTTTTTTATATGTGTCAAGACAATAAAGTGTGAAAGAATCAAATAATAACAATAAAGTTTTAAAGAAAAATATAAGGGAAAAGAAAACATTTTTTTTCTAGCCAAATAAAATATATTTCCGCAACTGTTTAAAATAAATAAATAAACAGAAAACTGAAACGCAACAACACCAAACTTGAAAAAATTATATTAAATACTGAGCCGATTAACTCCCCAGCACCAGCCAACAAGCCGCACTCGCAGCGGAGAACCGTGCTAAGAAAATACCTCCTGCCCGCGGAAAAACGACGCCCAAGCCACCACTAATAGTGATATTGGTCAATCAATCTATCGGCAAGGTCGCAGAGGTCAACACAATCAAGGCTAGAGGTTCCATGGGCTGAGTCATGCGGTTCCATGCAGCAGATGCAGGAACCTATCGCTCCTTTGTCAGCTGGTTAGACGAGGAAAAGTACGAGTTCCATTGCTACCAGCTAAAGGAAGATCGACCATTTAAAATCTGCGTGAAAGGCCACAGCACGCTGCACAGCTACATTAAAAAGGAGATGCAAGCGTTGGGACATAACATTGACGCACATACCCCGAAAAGACGTAGCAAGCCAAGATGCCCTGACAGTGAACTGGCAAACATGTTCCTCCTGAACATCCCCGACGCGCGAAACAACAAGGAAGCTCTCTCCATTAAAACGCTTTGCCATATTAGGGTCAAGGTGGAACCTCTTCGTAAGCGCAAGGCTATCGTACAATGCCACAGATGCCAACAGTTTGGACACTCTGCCAAATACTGTTGCAAGACACAAATTTGTGTGAAATATGCAGGAGAGCATCCAGGGAATAACTGCACTCGGCCGAGAAGTGAGCTGTGTACCTGCTACAACTGTGGCGAACAGCACCCAGCAAATTATTCTGGTTGCCCCAAATACCAGGCACAACTGCGACGCTCCAAGTCTAGGCGTGATGCAGAACTTAGAAGCGCTAATAACGAGCAGAGCACTCGGGTTGGATCCTGGTCAAGTCCAGCGTGGTGCATTCCCCGTTGACATCTGTAGCCTGCGAAAAAGTGCAACTTGCATCACCAGCCATCCAAACCGAGCTTGGCTACATCAACTTCGGAGCAATCTACTGTTTGATTGGATCCAATCGAGGTTTGATTGGACTGCCGAAGAGTTGGACAAAATTCTCACGCAGCACAATTCGAGATTTATAGTCGCAGGGGACTGGAACGCGGCTCATTGGTTATGGGAAGCTAAAAGGTGCAACCGAAGAGACCGTGCTCTTACGAATTTTGTATTAGGCAGCGACAAAAACTCGCTTTCAACAGGAAGTCCTACACGGTACCCATATGGAAGGAGATGCTACATCGATTTTGGGATAACTAGAGGTACATACATATCATGGGCATAAATTCAAGCATAGAGACCGCTATCGAGCTTGGCTCCGACCACCTGCCCTTAATCATCGCTTTGGATGCAGCTGCCTTGGCGTACCCAAAGATGGAGCGACTGGTGCCAAGGACCATAAATATCGATTTGTTCCAGCAGCATCTAGACAGATCTTTGGAACTTGACATCGATATAAAATGTGAAAAGGATAGATCAATTTGTTGTTAAGATCAAAGCAGCAACTACTCGTAGGTACGTGCAGAAGCAGCATCCGGTGTGCAGGAGTATGCCACAGTATTTGCTCCCTGGGCGAGGCGATGGAACATCGGCGTCAACAGTAGCAAATCGTCCAACGTGTGCTTCACCCTAATTCGAAAAACTCCACGTGCGGTGACCATAGAAAGCGATCCTGTCCAACAGAACACTTCAGCCAAATACCTTGGGATCACCCTGGACCGGCGGCTGACCTTCGCCAAACATATAACGACACTGAAGGCTCGGATACATACGTCCGTGGCCAAACATTACTAGCTTTTATTATATATTAATCGGGGCTTCAAATTTATTATTTACTATTTATTTGAATTCGAGGTAATTATAATAATAATTTATCTATTATGATTTACAAAAACCAAATTTAAAATTTGGTTGAATTTTTTATATATTTTTTTTGGTTTTATTTTGTTTTTTTTTTTTTGTTTGTCATTGAAGCGAATAGCATACAAATCGTTCACTATCTTTATGTTAGCAGTGCCAGTGGCAGACACAACTACCTTGTGAAAGTTTTTGATTAACTTGAGAAGTCTGACAGAAAAAGAGGGCGACGACGAATAATAAGAAGAAAATGCCAGTTGCAATAGCTGGTTTCTGTTACAATTTTGAGTTTCAGTTCCAGTTTTATTTGGGAGTTCCTGTTGTCGACCTAACAAAATATATGTTTTTACATATATCCTTGAATATACTGCTTCGTCATATTTGAGTCTTCTCATTTCCTGTCGCTATTTTTACAGGAACTTAGTCAAAAAATTTGTTTGGCAAATGTTGCGCGTCTCTCTCTCTCTCTCTCTCTTTCTCACTCTCTGTCTTAGTCTGAATGTTGCATGCTGCAAGTGAAAAGAAAGTTTTTCTTTTGCAAGGCCATCCTTCCAAATCATCTTTTTGGTATACCGAGGCACTGCCGCTAACAGATAAAACCATCTTGAATTTACAGTTTGGCACATGCCACATGCTGCATTGCCACAGTGGTTCAACAAAGGAATTAAGCAATAATTAATATATGAGAGGTTTAGCATATAGTAGCTCCCTTAGGTTTTTCTATATCTGTCAACTATATCACATATAAGATTGTTTTTGTAAACTCAATTATTTTTACTTTAAATATTATTTATATAATCTGACAAAGTGATATTAAAATCAGGAAAAAAATTATCTAAGTTATTCTTTTCTTCAAAAAATTAATATTCTTAATCTTCAACCAAAAAAATCATGTCAAAAATAACAAAATAATATTAATTCAAAATATTAAAAGCATCCCTGTCCATATGGAGGCCGAATAGTATTACTTCTCAAAAGACACGTAAGAACACGTCAAAAGTGAGGCTTATAAAAAACTCAACTTTTTCAAAATTTGATCAGTTAATACTAAAAAAAAATATTTATTCTTTTTTAAAAAAATCTTTGTGAAAATATAAGAAATAAATAAGTACAAAAAAAATATTTAGGGCACAAATGTATTGCAGGGCCTCTGCTTAAAAATAAAAATATTTAATTTGTTTGGTAACTATTTGCTCTAGAATTGAATAGAAACCGATCTAAAGTCGATTGGAGGATTACCTATTTGTTGTCCAACAAATACGATTTTTTCCACGTTCAAAATTTGGACCACTGTGACTGCCGACGCACAACGCAAAGCGACAACGACAACAACAACAACCACCGTCAGTGCATATCCTTTAGCGTGTTTCCGCGCCATTTGCTGTAGTTTCCTGGTTTGTTAGCCACCTTCCTGAACGACTAATTAACGTCACTCTAGTCGTAATTTCGCACGTTGCAGGAAACACATCCATGAAACGCAACAAGCAATTAGGCCACAATTATCTACCTTGGCTCCACAACTTGGCCAACTCATTTGCCAACTCTCTGTATTTAAACATACATATGTATGTATGATTGCTCAAATATTTTCTCATTGTTTTTTATCTAAAAGTAATCATTTCCTGTTATCCACGAGTTTTCGGGTATTCATCCATTTGCCGATAAATTACCATAAAAAACTGAACAAAATATATTCTGCGATTAAATAAATTTTAATATCAGATGTCTTTATAAACTTTTTCACTTGAAAATCTGAAGAAAAAATAGATTATAATAATATGGAGAAGAATACATTGCAGAACCCATGAATTAGAAGTATAAAAATAAAGTCACATCTCGTTAAGCGCGGAGTGCCAAGCTACCGTCCGTTCAAACGACCCGTACAACGCGTCGCAAACTAGGAAAGATGTTTAGTTAATTTAACTAAACTAACTAATTTAATTAAACAAGTAAGGAACCTCAAGTCGAGTGTTTTCGACTATAAGATACCCCGATACAAGTGTAGCTGCTAGCAATGTCGACGTCGCTGCTAGCTCCTTGCAAACACCAATGACAAACTTGTTTGCTCCAGAAAACTTACAATTTTGATCCGATAGACTAAAAATTGGTACAGTACATCAATATTATGTTGCCAATCACCTATGTTGAGCCTCAAGATCATAGGTGAAAAATTACACCTGTTATTCGCACTTTTGATTTTGGGCGTTCTGGACGTGGCACGCAAAATTTTTTGATTCAGATCGGACAGTCAGTAAGCTCAATAGTAAATGTAGCGAGTTTCAAGACTACAGGTGATAATTGCACCTGTCATTGTTGAGGCTCAAATCTATGCAAATCAGCAATTTCAAACTTGTTTGCTTATCAAATGTTTGTTTTTGATCATATTGATGCCATATTTATACATCAGTTAAATTATATTATTCTAATCATATGTGCCGAATTTCAAGGACATAGGATTATATTATATACACCGTGTATAGGCTTTTGCTCTGCCGCAGCGCTGTCGACACACGGCTTCTGCTGATCGGTTTCGGCTTACGGCGGTCTGAAAAAGCAATTCAGTTGCTGTTCAGCAATCAACTAAGGGG
>JBANCX010001030.1:0-11390 GCA_037040065.1 Dettopsomyia nigrovittata | reverse complement strand
GTCAGCGCCCAGTGTCAGTCAGTGTTGTAAGACGCAGTCGGCAGACCGCAATGCAAAAAGCGGCGGACAAAGTTTTTGTGGCCCCTGAGCAAAAAAAAAACAAAACTTAACAAAATGCGGCATTCAGCTTGTTGCGGGGTGCGGGGCTCGAGGTGGTTGCTCATCGTTAAACCAGAGTTGCTGCCTCACTTGGTTGCTAGGCAAAAATGCTGCTTCTGTCAGCAACAGCAGCAGGACAACAATAACACGTCGTACATTGCCCCAAAAAAAAATTTAAAAAAAAAAATAAAAATGTGGCAGCTCCATTTGCACGCTTCATAAGCGCGACGAATGAATTTTAATTTGATTAAAGTGAAAAATTGAAAAATACCAACAACAAAAAAAAATAAACAACGCCCCACGACAACCCTAAGCGCCAAACAAACGTCCTCTCACCCACTCTACCACTCACGCTTTCACTCTCTTCTTTCTTTTTAACATACCTTGCGAATGCTTTTAGTGTATTAAATGCTGCAGCAAAAATATTGTGGCAAAAGAGTAACCAATTTGAATTCGACATGGCTTGAACAGTGTTGCCAAATCAAATTACAAAAATATTTTTTAAAAATCTTCGTCTATTTACGTCTTTTTCTTTGTGGCTTTATGCAGTTTTCTATATTCCCAAATAAAATATTGGCAATATGTTAATGAATTATAGATTCCAAACAGTACAGCTTAAAGGGTTTAAAAAAATATTATTTAAACATTTTGCAGAATGAAAGAATGAATATTATTAAAGCAAGGGCAAATGATGAAACTTCAAGAAGAAAATTTCAAATGACAAAATAGAAAAGCAAAATTTTTGTTGAAAACTTTTGAAAATTTCATGTTTTATCATTTAAATATATAAAAACTTTTATTTAAAACAAAGTTTTAATATTCTTTAATAATAATATGTTAATTTAATTATACATCCCAAACAGTCTAAGCTAACGTAGCTTATACTGTTTAAGAAAATACTAATTAACCATTTTAAAGAATGAATATCAATATCTAGAAAAACTTAATTAGATAAAAAAGAAAATCGAATAATTTTAAATGAAAACCTTAATTTTGTATTTCTTTAGAAATTCTAAACAGTGAAAACTAACAAAGCTTTAAGGGTTTGAATGAAGAAAATAAATATTATTAAATAATTTTTCAAGCGCTGAGAATCAGTATCGAACTGAAAAAAGCTCAAAAAAATGGATTTTATAAAGAAAATCTAACATGAAAAAATAAAAATATTTTAAAAAATTAATAATCGAAAAAATTCCTTTTCAGTTTATTTCGAAAGTTGGGCAACACTGTCCAGGGATCGGTAGCAGACATTTTTAGTTATGGAACGTATAAGGATTAACTGGGCAATCGGTCGTGGGGCAGCCGCATTTAGGATTTGTCGCAGCTCAAAAGTATGCCGCACCGAGGCTTAGTGTGTGGCGCATATTGCGTTTTGTTCGATTTTGTTCGGTTGCAGTTCCATTAGTTTTTAGGTTAGAACGAAGGCATCGGTATACATACATATATTTAACGTTGCCATGACTATAAATGCTCCATGGTCCGATATCAATGTGTGGTGTATGTCTGTCTGTCTGTTGCCAGGACAGCTTAGGCCGCATTAAACCAATTTTCTTTTATTTTCTATGTTTTTTTTTTTTTCTGTGTGCAACCGCAACCCTGGCAACTCTGTCTCTGTCTCTGTCTCTCTCTCTTTTGAAAGGCTTTTTTCAGTTGTGCCCCAGGAGATGCTTAGCTTGGTTAAGAAGCATCCTCGTCATGGCCAACGTTTGTTACTGTACGGGAATTACGCTGCTTGGATTTCAAGTGCTACTGCTGCTGCCTGCCACAAGTTGTCGTTGTTGCCGTTGTTGTTGTGTTGTTGTGCTGTTGGTGTTGTCGTTGCAACAAATGCTACAACCCAAAGTTGAAAGCCATTCGAGGAAACGACAAACCCAGGACCCAGCACCCAAGACCCAAGAACCCAAACTGAATGCCCGCACCCAAGTCATAGTTGTTGCCAGCGGCATTCGAGTATAACAGAATTTTGCACTGAACCCTAAAAAAAATGAGAGTATGCAGCAAAGAGCAAGAGCAGTGTTGCCAGATTTTTATTAAAATAAACCGAAGAAACTTGATATAATCATCAGGGAAGACTTTTAGGAGCTCTTAATTAGGTTATAAAATTCGAAAAAATTCTAAATAACTTTTTTTTTTGTTTTATCCAATATTTTAAGAATTTTTTTTAGTATTAGTGTTGGAAAATGTATCCAAAGCAATGTTTTCCAAACTATAAATATTTATTATAAAAATATGAAAATTAATTTCAAATGTCGCTAAGCTGGCAACCCTGTCCCTCACACACACACACACACACAGACACACAGACACACATTTACTACTAAAGACTCGCATTGTGAAGTGCGCAAAAAAAAGGCGCATTTTACAAGATTTTTATTACATATAAATGCGAAAAGTATTAAAAAAGTAAACTTTTTTTTTTATAGACTTTTCATTTGCTCTCGCTGTTGCCACTACACTCCCTGCCTGCCTGGTACACCACGTCATGCTCTATGCGACGGCAAAAGAAAGAAGTTTTCTACGCTTTCCGTCTGGGCGTCATGATGCGTGTTAAGGGAATATATATATGTATGTATGTAAACGACAAAGAAAGAGAGACTCTGTCTGTGTGTGTGTGGACCTACTGCAGGATCAGCTCCCAGTGGTACCAATTGCGAAAAATGTTGCACACACACACACACACACACACACATTGCAATGCAAAGCCAAAAGTCTATAGTAGCTCCACTCAAGTTCATGTGTATAGAACTTAAATATGAGCGGCGAACAGCAACAATTTGTTGAGTTTCAATTTTTTCTTTCGTCTATTTGCGATCTCCCCAAAGTATGCAATAGATTTTTCAATAATTTAATTAGTTCCATAGAACTTTTGTGGCATACTTTCTGAGCATAACAAAAATACAAAACTACTAGAAAATGAAGAGAAAATAGATTATTTTAAACTGAACAAGTTGTCATAAAATTGTTAAACTTCAAAAAAATACACAAAATTATTATTAAAAATAAGTTGAAAATAAATAAAGTATCTTTGTTTAATAGTCTAGTATGAGAAAAGTTTAAACTTTTATTAAAAAAGAGTTGATTTATGATCAAAATTATGATCAGAAAACTATCGAAACTCAAAGATTATATAAAAGTAATTAATACAAAATGCAAACAGTGCAAGTATGAGTAGTTATAATATAAATAAATAAATTGTTTCTACCCATTAACTGATCTGTAGCGCATTAAATAGTCGTCTAAGTTGATCTAAATCGCAATACAACTTTGCCTGCTCATTGCCTCTCTCGCTCTCATATCTCTCTTCGGT
This sequence comes from Dettopsomyia nigrovittata, assembly GCA_037040065.1. Taxonomy (NCBI): domain Eukaryota; kingdom Metazoa; phylum Arthropoda; class Insecta; order Diptera; family Drosophilidae; genus Dettopsomyia; species Dettopsomyia nigrovittata. The sequence continues at coordinate 7,984 of JBANCX010001030.1, read as the reverse complement.
CTTTGCTTTGCTTTACTTCACTGCTTTGCTCTCACTCTCCTCCTGCTCGCATTTGCTGTTGCTGTTCAGTACAAAAAAAAAAAACAGAAGAAAATAGAAAAAGTAAAAATTGTTTTCAGACCTTTTGGAGTTGTTTGGTGAGGCTTGATGCTTTAGGGGGGAGTTTTCCTCAACAAATGTTACAGTAGAGTTTTCATCTACATCTACTACATGGTACTCTTGTAGATGGGAAAGCGTTGGGGCGAAATTTTTAAATTTTATTTTATTACTATAACAAGACATAAGTAGGCATAATGGAGCTCTATGAAATATTCAAAAGAAATTGGCATAGAAAGTTTTTATAGAGCGCCTTAGGGATGATGGCATCTATGGTACGCGTATGGAGCACCTCAAGCACCTTGCTATGCACCCAGCATGAGCATGAGTATGAGAATGTTGAGCGTGTTAAGCGATTAACATTATTTCCATTGAGCGTCGTTTGCCCCAAAAGGTTAATGCACTCAAAAAAAAAAAGAAATCTCAAAACATGAATGGTGTCTAGTGACTATGGAAGAGTCCTTGCCGCAAACGTGTGGCAAGTAAAGTGTTGTACAACGTACAAGTACTTCCGATGTTGTCACAACTTGACAACATTTGACACTTTTGCATATTCATATTGAATAATACATACATATATATTCTTAGTTATCTACCCGATAATTTTCTACATTTTTGTACTTTTCTCTTCCATTTTTCCCATTTATCCGGCTGACAGCTGTCAATCATCTTTACAAACGATTTGTCAGCATTGCCTCTGAATGCTAATAATCCGCAACAACGCGCCTAGGATCATCATGATTTTTTATAACTTTTCATTTTCGCGCTTGAGCTACTTTAACTGCCAATGACTTTGCCGGATTTTGCTTAAATTCCGGCTGCTGCTGCTGCTGCTGCTGCGGGGCATATGTACATACATATGTATGTATATAGCTTGGAAAGCCGGGCAACTAACTATTCAAATGAGCTCAGACCAAATGGTTTGGAAAATATGTCTCAGACTTTTATTTGAAGCATTTAATCCGTGACAGTTGGGGATATTTCTTCTTTTTTCTTTAGCACCCGTAATCGCGAATAGATAATATCCCAATCCAAATAGGCACCAACAATATAACGTGAATTATCCGTCGTATCATCGTAGCCGGTGCGTCCGTGCAGCAAACGTATATTGTTAAAGGTCAATATATCGCCGGGTTGTGTCTTAAATGAATGGGCATCCTGACGTGCCATTTGTACGAATTTTGCATAGGACTCGTACCAGGGCAGCACCTGTTCCAGGGGCACATTAAAGTGACTATCACGTTGGGGTACACTGTGATTAATACGCGTGTACTGGCCAGTTGCATCTAAACTGATAAAAAAAAATTCAAGAAAATATTTGTATGAAAAAAACATAATTTTTGATGAAAATATCGATTATCGAAACTATCGATTATCGGAAATATCGATTGTCGGAGTTATCGATTATCGGAATTATCGATTTATTTTGTAAGTATGCGCTAAGTGTACTTACCAGATGACCGGTGCACGCCAAATATTATGAAATTCCCGTCCATCCTCACTGCCAATGTCATTCCAGTCGACAGCGGTGCGCGTAAGACGCTCAAAGTGCTCCGGCAGCTCCTGACGCAAACGATCGGCAATATGATAGGCATCCACGAGAAGATTACTGCCACCCGGAGACTCTGTCTGCACCAGACAATGAAGTATGTTGACACTGGGCTTGTACTCGTAGTACGGCAGATCTGTGTGCAGTGGCAGCGGCAGTGAGAGATACGCATAGTTTTGGGCGCCCGGTTTGGCCTGCACAATGAACTCTTCGCCGTAAGTTGTACGCCGTATAAAGCCAACACGTTCGGCCAATTGCCGTACAATACCTTTGTCGAGTGGTGCATTATTCAAGAGAGCCACACCATAGACAGCCAATGCGTGTAGCCATTGCTGCAGTGCCTCATCATGCGACATAACATCGCCGTAATCGAATTTCCGTACAATTTGCTCGAATTGTGAGCCCGGCCAATGTTTGGTGCGTGGCCTATAGAACTCATTCAGATAGTTGTCTTGGCTTTCTTTTTGGAAGCTACGCTGCTGCAGCCAGTCCAACTCATAGCTGCTCTCATGTGCATCACTCCAGCGTATATGCACTTGCTCCCGATCAGCATCGATGTGCAACGCCAACGGACGTACACCGGCATCAAACGTATTCCAGTCCAATTGACGCGACTGGGAGCTGCTGTGGAAGCAGCTCGGACAGCGGCAATTGTCACGCAACCAGACAGCTGGAAAGGTCAAGGTCGGAGCGGCAGCTTGCGCTAATTGCACCTCAACATAAACTTCATTCACAATGCGTGCGCTCAGTCGGCGACCCAAAGATGATAGCGTTCGCCTTATGCTCTGTGGCCACATTGGAACAATTAAAAAACAAATATTTTAATTTAATTTTTATTTTTTTTTTTTGAAGAACGATGCGCAGCGTTCAAGCAATGGTATGAACTTGTTGAATGTTGTTGGACAAATGCAAAAGTGAAATCAAGAATTTTTGAACAAAATTGTCTTATCAATGGATGCTTGGACTTTGCCTGCCAGCTCATGTTGTAAACAATGAACTCTCGAAGCAGTTGGATTGTTATCGGTTATCGGTTCAGTGGTGGTGACGATGTTGTATTAGTGCTGTCACAATCGGTTCATCTTTTCTACAAATCGAACTAGTTCATATGAGTTGTAGATTGTTGGCATTTTGAACGTTTCGTCTTCGGATATTCAACTTTCTGCATGTTATAGACCAAACTATGAACAATATCCCTGCTAAAGCCGGAGCGTGTCAGAATTCAATATAAATTATCTAATCGCTTCAAATTACTTAAATTTTGGATTATTTTTCAATATGTTTCCCTATTGTCGGCTGTTGTCATTGGACTGGATCAAGGCATTGATTTGTAGATAATTTTAGATCAAAAAGTTCAATAGAACTGTTTTAAACTAGTTCTGTTAAGTCAACCAAGTAATGACTAAAAAACTAAATAATTTCGTCATCTTTTCGTTGAAATTTTTATGAATTATTTACGTTTCTTTACACGCTCAATTAAATATTTGGAATTGCTTTTTGTTTTGTAATCATTTTTCACTTTCTAACGCTTTAATTTTGGCTTACAACTTGTTGACTTTGAACTAGTTCGTCCATTTGAATACATTAAGCTCGGGCACGTCACGTATATACATATATGTATAGATAAGCCACTTTGCTGATAAGCGCGTTTCGTGGCATTCAACAAAAATAAAAGCTAATTTCTAGCTTGAAACAAAGCTAGAAATGAGTTGTTTTTTTTGTTTCCATTGCATTCTGAAAGACAACAACAACAACAAGAGGTAGCGATTAATCAATCAGTCAGTCAATCAATCGATCAATCAATCAATTGAATCATCTTTGTCTCAATACATTCCAGTTGACCACACAAACCATTTAAGGGCCGCATTCGAAGCTTGATTCTTGTGAAAGCAATAAAAATTGCAACGCGCCTTTGGCAAAAGTTTTGTTCAGCTCTGTGGCAGCAGCATCACAGCAGCAGCATTCATGACCTGTTGCACATTTGAATGGGAGCACCAGGAGCCTGCCTGCCTGACTGCCGGCAGGTGAAGGTGGCCAATGACCAAAAACTGCGCCTGCTCTTGACCATTTACAGCGTCCACAATAAATTCCTCATGCGATGGGTCTCCTTTTTTTTATATATATATATTTATTTTGTTGTATTTTCTTCTCTTCTTTTTTTTTTGTTGTGCGCTTTTCTTTCTGTTTGGCAAAATGCAACAACAGAAATTCCCAAGCTGGCGGCCATAAAAATGCGGCTCACATGTGACAACGATTTGTACTTTAGCTCCATTTATGGCAACTGGCCTGATGCTGATGCCTCAGTAGCAGTAGCAGCAACAGCAGCAACTCTGCATTTTATTTCTTTCATTTTTGTAAAGCGGCTTCTCTGTCTCTCTCTGTGTCTGTTTGTTCGCTTTACAAATCGCATCAGATTATACAACTTGCGAGTAAACATACAAAATGCACTCAAAGAAAATGTATATTTATTATGAAATTGTAATGCAGTCCAAGCAATGCGTGGATCAGTCTACAGCAGAGACTACTGCTTGCTCGCACTGCTAAACAAAGAAATAATATTTATTTCTTGTACAAAGTCCTCAATTATAAAGAAATTAGATGAGGAACTTTCCAATAGAGCGCCATACAGCAACGCTACTCAAAGTATCTTGTTAGCTGGACCTAGAGCCTGTGAAAAGGATTGAATAAAACATATTTAATACAATTAATACTTTAAATGATTATAATTTATTTGAAAAATAATTTCAAATTTTAATGTTTTTTTTTCTTGGATTTTTCTTGAAGTGTACATAAAAAGCTTTTGGGTCAGTGCCTGGATTGGCATTCGAGCGGATGACTTAAGTCCTTTGCAGTGAGATGATGGCTTATTGTATATATAAATATTGTAATATTTATTCCAGCTTAAATTTGCATCTGTTGCAAGTTGCAACAGTTCAGTTCATTTGCAATTAGGTCAATTACAGGCAGCTCTCGCTCCTTTCTTGTTGCTTCCTTGTTGCTGTTGCTGTTGGATCCTTTGGTTTTTATTACAACACGCGCCAGCATTTAAGAGATAGCGTTTGACGATGATGATTATCATGTCACATGCCATCAGCAACAGCATCATCATCAACACTCGATGTGCCTACAATAACAATAGGACCAGGACCAAGCTCCATCACCTTTGGAAGACAAAGCCAAAATGTTAAACAATTTTCGTTTCATGTAATTAAGTGCTGCTGATCCACTAGTTTTTATCTTTTGCGAGAGAGAGAGAGAGAGAGAGAGTACCGGACCGGAACGGCAGGAAGGAACGTTTAAATGAAGGCTGCCAGACCAACTGACTGAAATGGAATGGAACGGCAAGGAACGGAATGGTATGGCATGGTATGAGCTTGCGTTATGTCCTCTCTGTGTTTGCAAACTGTCTGGGCGAGACACAACATTGTAGTACGTGCTGGCCCCACTGTCTGTCTGTCTGTCCATACTCGATTGTCCTTTGTCCGCATCCTTCTGCTGATTGCACTTGAGTTGAAACGAAAGAGAACCGAAAAAAAAAAGAAAGAAAACAAAATGTGTTAAGAGTCTAAACACGAACGTGCTGCTCAAAGGCCACTCGTTAGCTGGCGCCTGGCTAAACACACGGATAGCCCCAAAGTAAAGAGAGAATGAAAATGAGATTGAGATAGAATATAGATATAGATATATAGATTGAGTGGGATAGTTGAGTCAGCAACAACATTTACCATCTTATTGGTAAATATTTTTTACAATTTGCGAGACAAGAAAAAGAAATACGCCTCAACGCCCCCAAAAAGGTCTATTGCACCCGGCTCAATAGAACAATATAAAATCCTTGCTACTGGCTTCATATATCTTTCGACTTTTTCTTCTTTTGTTTATACCCTATAATCATGGAATTAGAATTAATTAATTATTTAAAAGAAGGTAAAAATAATCAATTTATTATAATCCTTAAAAGATTATTTCATTCCTGTTCAACATACAAGGTGACAAGATATATTCCGGACTTACATTTTTGATCAGAACTTTTTAAGGAACTTGTCTATTTGAGAAAAATTGCAGATACACAACTATTAAGGAGCTATTATGTGAACACATATTCAGCCGGTTTCGAAGTGGATTTCTTGAGCTGCGATGCAGAGCCCTAAAGGTTTCTGGAAATTTAGCGCAATGGGACGCAGGTCTTATTCCGATAATCGATCCCATTCTTTCAAACTTATGTGGCGTTTAGCACATGCCCTAGCCTCCAAAATAGACCAGACACTGTAGTCCATCGGATTGAGATCTAGCCAGAGATCTGGTGGCCATTCACTGGATGTGAAAAATCCAGAAAATGTCCTGAGTATGGCGAATTCTGATAGTGTTGGCGGTGCATGGTCTGCCTCGTCCGGGACGGTTACCTTCACGGCCAAGCTCATTAAATAGCCTGATCCTCAAAATGTAAATAAATTGGTCTCAGAGAAGTACAAGCTATCGATAAATGCATTTGATTTCTTAGATTTTTGAACCAAAACTTATCAGTTTCATATAGCTTCATCTATCGCTTCATCTAGCTTTATAGTTCTTATAATCGATGAAAAACTTGAATCTTCCTAACGAAGTTTCAATAAAATCGAATTAAATTTATTAAAATATAAAAAATCGATATTTTTTATATTTATTTTCATATTATTGGTTATTAATTACCATAAAAAGCTGTTTCTTTGACTCAATATCTGATGAAAAGTGTTCCTTTAACCCATTTTCGCTTCATCTTCTTTGTATCTCTCTATATACGCTAAAGAAATACTATTTTGTCAAATTGAATCGATATATACATATAGTAAAAATATATGAAACATTGAAATGATCGATAGTTTTCTATTTATTTGGATATTAGATATCTTGTACTAGTTGAAAAATGTTCCTTTGACTTGTTATCTCTTTAAAATCGATATAAAATCGAATAAATTAGTTATTATCGAGCAGCGATTTGAATAATCGATATTTTCTTTTATTATCAAGACGTGTATTGATAGTGGGTATCTTGTAGTTGAACTCTCGTGATTTGTTCTTGTTCTCTGTCTCTTACTCTGTGTGTGTGTGCAGGTGCTGCAACTGGGCAAGTCTCCAAGCTGCCAAGACGTTGGCTGGCTGGCTGGCTAGCTGCCTGGCTGGCTAGCTGCTGCTGCTGCTACTGCCAATGTCTGCAACGATTTCATTTTGTTTGGGTTATTTTATTTTATTGCCTGTTTGCTTGCTTGGCCTGTTTGCCGGCCCCAGACAGTTGGCAAACAAACAAAACAGAGAGACAAACAGTCAGATAGTGAGATGAACAAACTAACAAACATGGAGCACTGTCTAGGCCGTGTCCTTGTCGCAGCTTGTATATATGTATGCATATACCACTCCCAGATTTCAACTAATACTAGTTTTATTTATTATTATCTTATTTCTTCTTTGCTTTTCTTTTCTTTTCTTTTCTTTCCTTTATTTTTTGTTCATTACGAATGCGGGCTAGAAAATGCAATTCATTGCGAGACATTTGCGACATTTCAAAGCAAATGCAGTTCACTTCAGCTCATGAAGTTCACACGTGCCACAAAAAAATAAAAAAAACAAGTAAGGAAGCTCTAGTCGAGTGTGCTCGACTACGAGATACCCCGATCCAAGTGACCTGCGCCTTGCAACCATCAATGACATCAATTTAATTGGTTTATAAAACTTGCAAACTTTATCCGATTGTTATATAATTAATTCAGTAGATTGGTAATACGATAGGAATTCGCTATATTGAAGGTCAAGATTACAGGTGATAATATGCACCTGCTATCCAAGGTTTTTGATTTTTTGCATGTTGTGGGCGTGGCACCCAAAATATATCGATTATTCGTAAGCTAAATAGTAAATACAGCGAGTTTCAAGTCTACAGGTGAAAGATTTCACTTGGAAATCGTTTTTTTCGATTTTTCGATTTGGAGTGAAATGAAAAAAAAAAAAACAAATATTTGTGTATCGCGCGCGATATACACGAACCTGGATACCAAATTTGGCTTCTGTAGCTCTTATAGTCTCTGAGATTGACGCGTTCATAAATACAGACGGACGGACGGACGGACGGACGACTTGACTGTTACTTTATACTTGATGAGGTCGGAGATGTCTCCTGTTACATATATTGTCACAAAACTAATATATTCCATTTCCAATTTTTCCAATGGATCGGGGTATAAAATGTATTTCGTTGAAAACATAGATATTTCGTACAATATTTAATCTATACTTTGAAATGTAAACAGAAAACTGAATCAATCAATATTTATCTTTGATTTTCCTTATTTTTATGTTGTTGCAATAAAT
>JBANCX010001028.1:0-11412 GCA_037040065.1 Dettopsomyia nigrovittata | reverse complement strand
AGTTCTGAGTACAGCTTTCCTGTGTCCCTTGGTGAGTCCACAGAACGGCTCAGGTCCGATTAATGGCCTACTTGCTTCTTGCTTTTCTAGAGCATCGGCCAGTTCGTTTCCATAATGTCCTTCATGTCCAGGAACCCATTTCCTAGAGAGTTCAGTAGATGGAAACATTATTCGACTAACCTCAATGAGAACTGAAACGATCTCAAGGCATTTAGAGATGCCTGGCTGTCTGAGAAGATAAAGATCATTGCTCCGTTTGTCTTCCTATGAAGGCATTCACGGGCGCAGATCTCTAACGCGTGTATTTTTGGTTGAAAGATGGTAGGTGATTTTCCCATGGCTATGGCTTTCCTGAACCGTGGTCCAGTAATGCCCGCCCCGGTGTCACCATTTTCTAGCTTAGAGCCATCAGTGTACCAGCTGGATAAGCTAGATAAATTAGCTATCCAGGTGCTTCGGTTTTATATTGATACATGGAAGTTTCTTCCAAAGAAAGGTCCTGATAAACTATTATCTGAGAGACGAATGATTGGGTAATTAAATGGAGGCGCGTGATCCTTTAAGTGACACATCAAGTCCCCCAGTTTTAGTTCGCCGATGTTAGTGAGCCTTAGAGCACCCAGGCGAGCCTCCCTCTTAATTAAAATCGGGATCGCTGGAATGCTAGTTATGACTCCTAGTACGCTTCGCTCCCGTGATGCCCATACAGTCCCCATGTTCTGCCAAAGAGCCTGTTACAGGCAAAGAATGACCTGGTGGCTTTAGTGACAGTGTTGTCTAGGTGAGTCGTCCAGTTTAGCTTGGAGTTAAGAGTGACTCCAAGGTATTTCGCCGCATTAGAAAATTCTATTTTTGTTCCATTAAGGATTGGGTTTTGTAGTGTCTGAGTCCTTTGTCGAGTGAAAGGGACTAGGACTGTCTAAGCTGGGTTTATCGATAAGCCTTTGTCTTGACACCATTCGTTAGCTATATTGAGTGCCTGTTCCATGCGATCTGAGATCGTTGGAGCATACCAGCCTACCAGGCTAATCGGTCTTTGGCATTTGGGAATCTTTCTTTATTGGCTTGGGCAAAAATACGAACTAAACCGTAGCCCATTTTTTTGGAATGTGTCCAAGAGCTAGACTAGCTCTGAAGAACCGAACTAAAGATGGCACCACCATATCTGCCCCATGTAGCAGATGACATGGTTGGATACCGTCCGGTCCAGGGGATTTGTATGGGCTGAAGTCATTTATAGCCCATTGTACACTTTTGTGATGGAATACTCCTTGTGGGAGCTTGTTGAACAGTGTAGATGATGTAATTGTTGTTACCTTATCTACCTGATCATCGTCCGCCACTGGAGTACGACCTGTACCAGAATTGGAGTGGAGATTCATGGTTATAGCCATTAGTCCCTCCTCCACTTGTGGTAGGAAAACACAACCCGGAAAGTGGGTTACGAGCAGGAGCTTGCTGGTTTCCTCAGGGCTATTTGTGTAGGTACCATCTGGGTTTTTTAATGTGCACAACATGGTTATAAATCCATGAAGTATGTCGACCCGTGCGGACTACCGTTTACGGAGTACGGGTTACAGGTTAGAGTATAAGCTACGGGGTACGGGATGTAGTATACGGGATACGGATATACGTGATGCTATTACATTTATTTGTAAACTTTACAATAGAGACTATCCAATTTGAACGGGCAAGCTCCGGGTAACTCCGGGTAAGCTCCGGGTAACTGGCTAGTCTTGCATAAACTAATAATGCTTAATCGATTTCTGTTACGATGAAAATTGATTGAGAAGAAAATGACATTAGATCCGTCGTGTACGAACCTCTTTGCTTAATAACAAAAACCGATCTAAGAGCAAGAGCTTAATCCAGATTATCCAGGTTATCGCGAGCAGTAATCTAATAATTTTATACACTTGGGGGTATTAGAATATTGTGGAACATAAAAAGAAGAGAGCCCAAATCTTGAATTCTTTTATGATATAAGCAACAGCCAAGTCTGCCTGTCTGCCCGTCTATATGCGTGAACGCGTCGATCTCAGATAATGCCGTTTGCGTTCCTGATCTAAATGCTCAAGTTGATCGTTTTCATATTATTACGATAACAAAGTTATCTACCTGTGCCGTCATTCTTAATATTCAAGAAATAAATCCTGAACGATTGGTTGTTGTTGTTGCTGTTATTACATCAGTTATTGTATGTGCTGCTGCTCTAATCTCATTTCAGATATGCCTCCTCAATGTGTAGAATCCCCTTATCATAGAACATTTGCTGGCTGACATTATTGGGCAGAGGCATGCGGCCTTAATTTGCTGCACATACGTGCTCATCCTGTTACTTCGGGAAGGTGCCCTAGATATCATGGGCATTCCTTATAGCCTTCGCAGTCACAGCACGTCGAGGCTGTTCTGTTGCATTCGGATAACCAATGATCTTGGCCACAATGAACACATACTGGTTATCAACGAGGTTATACATCTATTCTCTGCCCAAAGAGTTGTTTGACTTCGAGAATTTCTTTATTCTTCGCCTTAGTTTCTAGATTGACAAAGAAAATGTTCAATGGTTCGTTGGTGGTCTTGCTGATTGGGTTGTGAACATGAACAATTTTGTGTTTAAGCACAGACATATCCTCTTATTTATGGGGCAGCGTAGAGTGATGGAGTCTGAAAATCGCCACCTTGTAGGATTCGTCTACTTCAATGAGATCGTCAAGCAGCAAAAAAATAGCTCTGAATATCGGCACGTTCTAAGCATACAGACACAAAGTGACCTGATGGTTTACGCCAAATCCTGAAGAAATCAGATTGATACGCATCATCTTTTTGCCAACTTCAACGCTGCGTTCAATAGCCCCCGGCGGGATTGCCTATATTAACGACTTTGGAAAATGACATTGAGCAATACCATCAGCTCTGTCAAGGTAGCAAGTAACCAATCCGAAACCTTTAGTACCAAGTGTGGTTTCAGACAAGGCGACTCGCTGTCTTGTATGTTCTTCAATATTTTAATGAAGAGTATTATAAGAAAGGCTGGTGTTCATCGGACGGGCATGATTTTGACAAAGAGATTTGTCTAGCTCCTTGGATATGCTGATGATATTGATATCATTGGCCGTACTAAGCGTGATGTAATATGTAGCATACAAGGCCATAGAAAAAGAATTGGCTAAAGTAGGACTAGCAGTGAATATGGAGAAGACGAAGTTTATGTTGTGCTCAAGCAGATAATATCGGCGTCTTGATTCTCAGCTGACTGCGAAAGCCTATTGCTTTGAATCCATCATAGAATTCGTATATCTTGGCTCTGCTATAACCAGCACGATGTCAGCCTGAGTGGGGGATTACACTTGGCAACAGGTTTTACTTTGGGCTTAGTAGGCAATTTAACAACAGAGGTCTCTCTCGACAGGAAAATATGGTGCAGAGTGCTGGACAATAACAGAATCAGATGCAGCTGTTGGAGAGAGAGACTCTTCGCAAAATCGGTGGTCCAATCTGCGTGAGCAATACTTATCGCATCATATAGAGCCACAAGCTGTATGAGCTCTACGGCGATAATGACACTAAGTTAACTAAGTAAGTTATATCCCTAATCACTTACGAGGCTTCTCTTTTCCAAAAAAAAATCCTAAACTCATTATTTTGTTGAGACACAAACCACAAAACTTTGTATTGTTTAAAAGAGTAAAATAAAATGAAATAGAAGCAAAAGTTGATTTCCTTTATCCATTGTATCCTTATCTAGAGTTTTGCGAACCTCTATAAATGTATGTCTCTCAAAAAAAAAATGAATCGGAATATACCGGAACATCAGAATAACAATGATCATATTTACTGGTATTGTAAAAATAAATTACGTTAAATTTTAAAAGACATGTCTCGTGCTTGCTAGGCTGTTTTCAAATACCTAAAGATTGTAAATATAGCCGAAAAAGTTGCAGTCAAAATGTATTTCGTACATAAATATGTTCGATTATTGTTGTTTTCACAAAAAATATTAATCGCCTACTGTAATCGATGTTTGTACTTCTCTATTTTCGTGTTCGATTTTGAGGCCTTAAAAGTTTCTGCACTGATAGTTGCCCTTTTTTTCCATATATAATAAACACTATTCAAAGTCATATCTAAAGATGCTTTAGTGTTCAGAATATTGAATTTGTGTACATATTGTTTTTAAATTAAGTGAAAAATGAATGGAGAAACCTTAAACGCATGTACATAATTGTGTGTTGTGGCGCTTTAGCTGTTGCTGCATACACAATATGTAGGAGATTCAAATGGACTGCGCTCTCAAAAATAAAGTGCAAGCGAGATAGCTATTGTCACTAGACATATTGTGTACATTTTGCAAATACAAGCATACATATATTCAAGGCAAGTAGCGCGCGGGCGCTCTTATAGCCAATATTATCAGCAATTTTAACTCCCCTAACAGACAATATCAAAAAAAAAAAAATTATATTGTAATATCGGTGTTTTAATATTTGCATGAGCGCAAACAGTTAAACATAAACAATAAAAAAGCTAGCCGTCAGCTTATAATATAAGTCCATTCTAATATGAATATATATACATATATACATACATTCATGTGTCTACATTTTAAATACGAAAAAAAAACTTGCAGATGAAAAACAATTCCTTTGAAATTGTATCAATACAATAAAAAAACATTGGAATATCCGCATTTTATTTTAAAATAAATATATTTCTGTGTAAAACTATCGGTGTGATAAAAGCGATTGAAAGCTATGTAATTCATTGTGTGTATTTGCGCATAACACATGCATATACATACGTATGTGCGTACCTATGTATATTGATGTACACAAAAACAGCCCGTGATACTCAAAAATATTTAACAAAATAAATAAACTACAATACAATAAATGAAAGTTAAGGAGCTGCAGTATTTTGGCAGGTTACCATATAATGTACACACATTTACATTTACATCGTGTGTGTAAACAATTGACATATGTACATAGTATTGAAAAAAGAAATGCCTTTTAACATGCCAAACAATGCGCTTTACTTTGTTATTGTTGAAATTTATTGTATGTGTAAATACAATTCTAAAAATTATAAACAAACATCAAGAAGGTCCTCCATGGACTTTTAACTTATTCATTTAAAAAAATACAAATTGTGCGCCTGATAATTAAAACTAATCGATGTAGTGTCCGATTTTGCTTATTATTGTTTTTTTTTTAACTGTCTAAATAGAGTTAAACGTTATACTTGTGATGTACATATGTATGTATACACCAATGGATATCTACCTGAAATTATACTACGCCAATATTACTTGCAATTGCAGTACCAGCAGTACTTTGAACAGAAAATTTTTATTGGTTGAAGGTCCAGATCGCATACAAAAACAACTGTCATATAATTTTTAATTGCGTCATTGACATGGACACAAGCAATTTACATCCAACTGGAACGACGGAGATAAAGTTGCAAGGAGTATTAAGCCTTACCCAAGATGAAAATATTAATACGGATGTTTCCCCAATAGATGCAGCGACTGCAAGTTTTAATCAAAATCATAAACAAAAAACAAATGAGCGATCGAGCAATCATGAGATGGACCCGGTATTTAATATAACAACTGGCATCTCTACTACATCAACGACAATTGTACATACAACGGCCGCGCTGAACCTACCGCCACCTTTACCAAATTTGACTGCTCCAAGCTCAGCAGTTGATATAGATGTATTGAATTGTCTGCTACCAGCACCGCCATCACTGTCGACTGCAAGTATAGGGTCAATGTCGACGCCAACACTTGACACATCAAATCGAATAGCAGCGTCGTCAGCAATATGTGCAAGTGATTTTGATTCTGACACGGAGCTAGCGATTGTCGCGGATACTGTGACGTCAGAAAATACAGCTGCTCTAACGGGAGATCATTCGAGTACACCACCCGCTTTAATTGTCGCAACATCATCATGCGCTCAAGTGCAGATTGAATCTACTGGAATGACAAATGGTCATAATAATACTAACTCCTCACCTTCTCAATTAAGTCTTAATACAAAACAGCAACGCCAGCAAAAACGTAGGCGGGAGCGTGCACAGCGCCTGCAGGCAGAGCGCGATAATAGGTGTAACTCAACTGCGTTAAATGGAGCCTTGGTTGGAGGATCTGTGGGTATTAGTGTAAGCATTGGCATTGTCACTGCTGCTAGTAGTACCACTAGCAGTATGCTTGGTACTGTAACGACGCCCGCTTTACTAATGGGTAACACCAGTGTACTAGGTCCTGGTAATGGTATGTTATATCACCTTAATAGTGCTGGCAGCATGGGCGAAGATAGTAATAACTCAAATGGTAATTTTACCAGCAGTAGCAACGGAAGTAATAATTTGCTACCACCTACAGATAGTATTGCATCATTGCTTTTAAATCCACCACATTCACCGGAATGTAACTCTGGTCTTATGGCCACTCCTAGTGATAGCGAAGGCGAGTCACTAGATGAAGATCTACTGTCAACATCGTCTTCGTCGACATTGCTGCTTCCACGTGATAAACCTCCACCAAGACCACCACCTCCGATACGTCGAAAGTTACCAAGATCGCCGGTGCTTGAAGAGGAAATTATTGATGGATTTGCCATATTAGAATTCAAAACATATGAGGATCTTGAGGTAATTTAATTTAATTTACATATTTCTCGTTCGTGTTGTCTTATTAACAAAAATTTTTTCTTATATTATAGTTTGCTATAAAATTGGGACAGAAACGGAAAGAAAAACGACTTTCTGCATTGGAGGAATTAACCTGCACATATAGCATAGAAGAAATGAAAATGCCAAAGATTTTAGATGCAGGGCAAGCGCATACGCTACGACCCAGCAACCTCTCAAATTTATCTATTGTAAGCAGTAATAATCTGAAAGAAATCAATCAGCATCACCATCGCAACGTTGGTATTGGAAGCGCTATTGTGACCGCATCGAATAGTAACAGCATCAGTAACATAGCATCAAATAACAACAGTAATGTAGTGTACACAGTACCCTTATCAAGTGATTTGGAAGCGGTTGGGAACTGGGCAGGAGAACATTATGAACAGCAACAAGACCAAATAAATGACAATGTCAGTAACAGAAATAATGCAAGTGTTACAATTAACAGCACTACAAATCAAAATCAAATGGATAATAATCAATATGTAAATCAAACAAAGATCATAGAGCTTTCTGTCAATAACTGCAATAGCGTAAATACAACAGGCTCTAGTGATCCTAATATTAGTAACAGCTTATTTGTGGATGACAATGAAGTCGTTAAATTGGATGTAATACGATCATCTTCGCTTTCTGTGGGATTAATTTTGCCACATATGGATCTAAATAAAAATAGGAGTAATTCAAATGAAAGTAGTAATAGCAAGTCACAAAGTTCCCCTGACAATGATATTCAATCAAATAGTGTGGTAGAAGAATATACAAGTATTAAAGGTACAAAATTATCTGATACAATCTCAACAAAAAATCATTTAAATGTTTTGCTACCAGCTACGTCCTCGTGTTCAAAAATCAAAGTAAGTGTAAATTTGTGAAGAATAATTAATTTTTAAAAAATAATAATCAATTGACAATTAGAAGGTGAGCGGCCTTGAGACCAATGAATCTGATATTGTTGCTACAACAGCAGTCGGAGAAGGCTTAAATCTGGAAATTCAAGACTTAACAAATGGATTAGCGCAGGTCGTTAATACTAACATTTTACTTAAGAAGAGTCGCGATCATAATGAAAGCTATGCTGATGTAAGTAAAGTTAAGGTTTAAATAACTAATATTGTTTAATTACATTTTGATATCTTTAAAGCAGATTTCAGATCATAGCATTCGATGCGACAAAGAAACTAAAATCGTATGTATATTTAATATTAAACATTGTATTTTATTTTCATACAAATATTATTTTAGTGTGATAAAACTCTTGGTTTGAATAAGGTAAGCTTAAAACTTTAAAATTACAATTAAAAAAAAAAATACTTTTGTTTTTGGTTTTGATTTTGTACATTGATTTATTTACATAATATCTAATTGAATCCAAATTCAAAGAATATTCAAAATATTTCTTTTAAATATACCACGATTCATTTAAAAAATGTAAAAGCGGTTTTAAGTATTATGACAAACATTTGTAAGAGACAGAAGGAATGTATATGTATATAGTCGACTAATATTAATATTTTTAAACTCGGAATACATACTACTGAGCTTACGAATGCACGATCTGCATCAAACGGTTTTCGACACGTTTACAACTCTTACAATCGAAAGCTGTCTCGTTTTACTTGACCTGTAACAACGAGGCCAAATTAGTATCCACGCTCGTGTGTAGCGGAGACTGTACACTAATATTTTTTACTTTTGTTCGAATGCTCCTAAATTCACGAAAAATATAGATTTATTATGAACTAGCAGGTAACTCTAGGCTTTGCACCGGGTGCATATGTCTATTTAAGCTAGATAAAATAAAAAATAAAGGTATTCGTAGCACTCTACAAACAAATACACAAATAAATGTAATAGCAAGTTAAAAAGAGAAGCGTTATTGTAGAGTCAGCCTGCCCGTAGCCCGCACAACGTACTTCATTGTTTTCTTATCTTGTTATTCTATTAACCTTCATAAAGATTACATTTAATTATTATCATAAAACAAAAGTCTGTATTCCGTAGTTTTTATTATCATCTTATCCTACGAACCTTCATTATTACAACCAGGGAGGAAAATCAAGTAAATTTGATAAATCAAGAAATGTACCAAATTTGGTTTCAAATAATGATCTATACATTTTCACAATTATAATAAATTGTTTATTTTTAACAAAAGTAACTTTGAGAAATCCAGAAATGAACGAAAATTGTTTTAAAAAAAAATCTCACAAAATATTGCTTTATTTTATGTTAAACTAGACGGTTACCCGCAGCTTCGCACCCGTTCAAGTATAGAAAAGTGAATAGTCTGTTTTTAATTATTAAATGTTAACTGTACAAATAAATGTAATAGCAAATAAGAGAAAAGAGAGAGGCGCCCAGCCTGTCCGTATCCCGTATACCGTAGTCCGTATTCCGTAGCCCGTATACCGTAGCTCGTGGCCCGTACTCTAACCCGTATCCCGTACTCCGTAACCGGTAGTCCGCACGGGTCGACATACTTCATGATTTTATTAAGATGTTTTCAACATTTATAATGATTACAACTACCTACAATTTTCATGACCTTTATAATTACAACAACACAAAATAAATAAATATAGTGTCTCAAAAAATATAAAAAATATAAAAAAAAGCAGCACAATTCTTTCTAACACTCACTTACTCCACTTACTGACACTCTTTTTTACCGGCCAAAGAAATACTAAATAATAAGAATAACGAAACTGAGAAAAGCATCAACGTATATCAGCTGTGCCTTGCTATAAACAGAGAGATCAGGTTTGTCTTAGCGCTCTCTTTACCGCTGTCTTTCCTAGCATTCCACTCTCAGCGTTCTCTGCGCCCTGGGAAAGTTTACACAGTCTACTTTATATTGCTATCTTAGCAGCATGCAAAACGATCAAAATTTTTGTTTTCGATTGGAGTATGAGAAACTTTTTATTTCGTATATAGAGTATACAATCCAAATGTGAATAAAATCGGTGGAGAAATGAAAGACTTGGGTCCCAGCTATTTTGCCATTTTTCCCCACTTAGAGTTGGAGTTCGTCGAAGTCGCTTCTTAGTACGCACTTTCACTACTAAATGTAACTTCTGTAAGAAATTCAGCTCTGAAGCTCGTAGCGTTTAGGCTGGTTGATTGCCAATTAATCAGTCAGTCGGCACAAACCAATTTATATATATAGATTTCAAAACTCAACCAATAATCTCAAGTTACTATTGCGACATTTCTATAAGGAATATAACGACAAATTCTATATATATTCTTAGTCCTTAACACAAGACCAACTTTCTGGAAATAAAATTAATATTTCCGATAGAAAGTCGCTTGATTTTTATTTTTGAGCAAAAAATAAAAATCACAAATAATCATAATTCTTTTTGCTCAGCCAGAATGAATATTGGCTCAGTTTTTAAATATAATGATTATAGTCCTTGATTACAACTACTATAAGACAAAATAAAACCTAATCTAAAGTTAAATTTAATTTTAAATTAAATTTAAATTTCTTACCGCGCCCATTTTTGACGACTATCTAAAATAAATGCGATATTTCACACAAAATTGTAACAAAAAGAGCGCAAACTAAATTCTGGCGCTAAACTTAGCGCTCTCTTTGCAACTACCTATGTATTTAAATAAGAGAATTGTGTTCAAGCCATTTCCTTATTTTTCCCTAACTTGCAGTGTGAGTTTGGGAAAATCGCCTATTAGTGCTTTTTGTTTTATTTATCAGATATATTGAGTTTGAAACGTAATTTAGAATCAAAAAAAGGTTCTCTACAGTTAAAAATTAAAAATTATCAATCTTCTAGTTAGTCATATAACAATATATTCCCTTGAAGAGCATTTCAAACAGTTAAGATGCTGTTGGTTATCCGAGCACCACTTATTCATATAGTTCAGATCCTGGAGATGATTGCGATGCATGATATCACAGTAGGTAGAATAAGTTTAAAATCATCAGCATACATTAACAAGTGAGAATTCGTTATAACAAAAGGAAGGTTATTAATAAATATAATAAATAATTAGGTGACTTCGTTGTGATACACCAGGTAACAAGGACGAATTCAGACTACTCAGACTTAAGCAACACTCTTTGGATTCCACTTGATCTTAATAAATACGATAATATCCAATTTAAAAGGTTGGGAGGAAAACCTTGTAGAGAAGCATATTATGGTTAACACAGTCAAAAGCTTTTCTGAAGTCAGTATAATTTCTCATCAAACGTTGCTTTTTTTTTATATTTCTTTGTGGTAAATTTCCTCAGATATGTTCATATAGTTTAGGTTTTTAGTGTGGTTAAGGTGATGATTATTTAACCGCAATGAAGCTATAAGATTTTTAATATTTTTATATTCTTTATCTGAGTAATGTATTCGAGTCAGAATATTCTCCACTTCTGCTTTGCTTGTTATACTGAACAACTGTAGATGACCTACATATTTCTACCCCTATCCATTTTGAAAATAGAAAAGGGGTTTTATAGTTTTGGTAAAAATGATTTAACAGGCGTAAAGAGGCATCTCCGACCCTATAAAGCATATATATTCTTCAGCCGAATGGATGTAGCTATCCCGTATGTCCGTCTGTATGTAAGAACGCGTCGATCTCAGAGACTATAAGAGCTATATTAACCAAATTTCATATTTTCCTACCGCCCGCAAATCGATTTGTCGTGAAACTTGGAATGTTTACTGATCACGACAAATC
>JBANCX010001025.1:0-11420 GCA_037040065.1 Dettopsomyia nigrovittata | reverse complement strand
CCCTTGATGACAATAATGAGTACAACAATGATGATGACGATGATGATGATAATGATGACGATATTGTTATTATTGTTGTTGATTATTATTATTATTTTTATAGCTACTATTATTATTATTATTATTATTATTATTATTTTGGCATTTTCAACATTTGCAATGGAAATATTTTGCATTTCTCTCGCTCTCTTGCTCTCTTTCTCTGTATATTGCATGCGAAATGCATTTTAAATGCGAATTTTGCCCAAAATAACGTAAATGCAGCCAGTCATCCCAGTGACTACCCATTTTCATCACACCAGTGACTGCCCTTCACACAGGCACACACACAAGTTGCTGCTGCTGCTGCTGCTACTACGACACTACTCCAACGAGTGCTAGTCTCAACCATTTTTAAAAGTCGTTGACAATTTGGCGACGGCGTTGAAAATAAATAAATAGGCAAAAGCCCAAAAGCGCCCAGAGACTTAGCAGCCAGTGTTATATGTATGTATGTTGTGTAGTGCTAGTAACTCGTATACCACCCAACCATTCGACTCTAACCAACACTGGCCGTAAGCATGCAAATATTTAGATTAATGCAAGACTTTTGCAACAAAATACGCGGCGCGCATATTGCCAAACAAAATTCTGCTGCTTCTTCTTCTACTTCTTAGATATTTTTATTTTTTTTTTTTTCGTTGTGGGCGTGGTCAATGGCCAACGGGGAAGGGTGCACACTGTGAGAGAGAGAGAGAGAGAGTATTTTGGAGGAGAGTAAGCTTTGTTGTATGGTTTTGATATTGCATTTTAAAGTTTGCTGCTGCTGTCGCTAGCCGCCAAGTCACTTGTCAGTCGCACAGCAACAGCAGCAGCAACAACAACAAAATTAGTTTCCTTTTTTTTCGGAGTTAAATTTTTTTTTTAGTTTTCATTTTTCTTAAGAGGAAGAAGAAGACGCAGCCAGTTCTGTCACGAAATGTGTAACACATTAAAGTTGAACCTTCAATACAATATATAGAAAATATATATTTAAATAGTATTAGATAATAAAATAATAATAATAATAACAATAGATGGGTTTCGTAAACAGAAGTTTTTGAATCTAGCGCCCTCTGGTGGCGCCATCTATATGTCAACTGAATATATTATTTTTTATCGATTGTCCAGTGAGAATTCCATGACAAATCATCGATTGGAAGTAAAGTATGTTTGTGTTATCGACAAAGAAGAGTTTTAAAATTGGTAAAATTTTTATCGAAACAAGTTTATGGCGATAATTGCCAATCCCGTAGCACAGTGCACGACTGGTCGATGACGATCATCATTTGGGTCAAAATTCATGAACGTCATCGGAAATTTCATCGAAACTGTGCGTGAATTCATTAAAAATCAACTGAAATCATCATTGAAATTGATCGAAATAGAATTAAATATCTCCAAAAAACATTGATTTATCGCATTTTTAACGAACACGGTTTGTTCCGCACAAATCCGATTGACGACCAAAAATTGCTCAAAATCCAACATCATTAAAGAGGTCAAAAATATCATTTTACCCATTAACCATTCGCCGTGTTCACCTGAGATGGCACGGTGCAACTTGTTCCTTTTCGGAAAAATGCATTTGCCCATGAAGGGATAGCGTTATGCTGATGTAGAGACCATTCAAAAGGCTTGAACCGGCAGACTGACGGCCTGAACGAGCTAAAACACGCGTTCGACATGCTTTTGGATCGTCCAAAAGAGACTATTTTGAATAAAATAAATTGATTTAGCTGAAAAAACTATTTGTTCCTTTGTTATGGCTGACAACACAGTTCGTGAGATTTTGTAGATCTCAAAATATTTCAGCGTCTGCAGTTGGATGCTTAGGAGAAAATGCATCCAAAGCTAGAAATAAGTTCTACAAGCGTGATGGAGAATGTAACCGATATCTTTGACCGCACAAATGATTCTTTGGATCCTTTGCTGTCCAGTTGTCTTTAAAGAAAACTTGAATTGCCGAAGGAAGTATTTCAAAATTTTCACTGAACCTACTGCTATAGCCAAAGATATAAGCGAATTTGCTGAAAATATCGATTATAATGCCGATTCAGATGCGGATTATGATGACATTAACTCAAGCTCCTCTGAGATCGAAGCAGAATACATTTAGGAAATCTACTAAATAATATAAAATTAGCTTAGTGTCAAATCTAAAGTTTCTTTGTGTTGGAGGAAGTGGTTCGATGCTCCTGAAATTTTGTCCAGTTCTTATATAACAATAAACTATTTAATGTCTTTATAAATTATACCTTAATTTATGTCGAAATTTTTGATCATTTTGGCCAGTGTACGTGCGGAATTCCAACCTCCGCAGAGACCTGCATCTGAATTTGGCTAAGGAAAAGATCCATCAAGCTTTGGGTCAGCCTCGCAAGCAATTTCGATTGATTGTTCCTATGGCAACTGTGTATATCATAGTCTGATTTTCGACTGATTGTTCATATAGCAGCTATATGATATAACTATTCTATGTGATTCCGGTTCCTATTTATGTTTAGCTGTGACTTAAGAGACTTGTTCGCATAAAAAAAAGGAATAATTTATCAATAAACTTCTGGAAAATATAAAAATAATTTATTATTCAAATTTTATTAGCTAAAAAGTTATCTATTTGTATAGTATTATCACCTGAAGCTCTTTAAGCTAGAGTAATCAAAGGAAATGAAGATTTTTCCCGTGCACAATGTGTGGCCTGTGATGTTGTTCGCCTTTTATGTGCATTTATGTAGATAGATGGCTGGCTGGCTGGCTGGCTGCCTGACTGGCAAATGGAAAAGTTTCAGCTTGCAACTTGTATAGAGACTCTCTGTCTGTTTGTGTGTGGCATATGTGGTATTTGGGGCTGGTGGCAAGCTTCATCATAGTTGCAAAATGTTTGCCGTAGCTTTTTGGCCGCTACGTCTATATGTCAAATTAATTGATGACCAATTTGCGTTTTCAATTAAAAGCACAGCGAAAAAAAAAAAATTTTTTTTTTGTTTGCTTTTTTTTTCTTTATTTTATTTTGTTTTGTTGCTGTTGTTGTTGTTGCACACAGATACGATTTCAATTTTGGGTTTCTTTTTGTTGTTGTTGTTGTTGTTGTTCGGTGTCTCTTTTATTTTGCATTTTCCGTCAACATTTTCAGCACGGAAATTGCCCCGTTTTGGAGCATGAAGCGTTGAAGTGGCAGCCGCGTAGTTGTCCTGTGGCTGAAAACTCCTGAAAAACAACAACGAGTCAAAAAAAAAAAAAGCCAAAAATCCTCTTTGGTTTGTTCAACTTCATACTAACTCCAATCTCTCTCACATTCTCTTCAACTATCTATCTATATATATATATATATATCAACTGCTCATTCCCTAGCCAAAAAAAAATGTTGCATTCATTGAAATGTCATTTTGTTCCTTTTAATCGAGAATTCTGCTTTGTTTTTTTTTGTTCTCTTTTTACTCTTTACATACATATGTGTATGTGTATGTGTGTGTTAATGGGCGTGGCAACCGCCTTTTCCAATCGCGCTCAATGGCAGAAGAGCTTAACAGAGTTTCTTTAATTAAGTTGAACGAACAATTTTGTAGACAGTTGTTGGCATAATAGACTTTTTCAGCCACTTTCCAACACGAGATAGACAAACAAATTCGACCTCAGACGAAGGACAGACAGACAGACAGATAGACGGACAGATAGGAAAATGAAGCTAGTTCGATATGCTCATTAAATTTCCCTTTAATCGAAGACTATTTTAAGCAAGAATCGTATTTTAAATAGCAAAGTTTGATGACATTTCCATCTGAAAAGATAAAATAAGATTAAAATTAATAATTTTAGACGAGTTTATATGAAAAGGTGGATTTGATCAGTGGAAACCTTTAAATGATTCTTTTTTTTAGATTGTTTTTGCTCTGGTTGTGTTTTGTGATGTTATCACTTCGCTTGTTTGAATTGAAATGAAGCGAAGAGCCAAAGTCCGCTGTATTTATGCTCGAAGCTCTCTTTGAAATTCCTTCGCTAATGTTATGTTAGAATAATTTATATTTTCGATATGAATTCAGGAGAGAGCAGATGTTGGGATCGTGTAACATACGAATTAATACTTAAAAAGCATTGTATTGTAACTTTTTTATTTACTATAATCTACGAGAAATCAAATCAAATATTCTCAGAGCAATCTACTTCTTCGCAAACGCTCAGTTCAGCTCAATTCTCTACAGTTTCCTTAGAGAACCTTTCCTATAAAATGCAATATTTTGTTCCTTAACATAATTTCCAAGAAATCTTACGAATTTCATACAAATACAAGATAGTTTCCCAAAATGATGGAACAACTATCTATTATAGAAGGAAAACAAATCTCTTGTAAAACATCTGAAAAGCAGAAATTAAAAAATTGATAAAAAGAAATATTTCTCAGTTTATTTTCAGTGTAGACAATATAACCTCAAAACCTTTAATACGAAATATGATGAAAAAAAGCTTTAAAGCTTTTATTGCTAAATATAGCACTTACGCAAATTAGTGAGAGAGCCTGCTGGCTTGAGAGTCTCTCTGTCAGTCTGTGTGGTGTGGTGTGGTGGGTGTGGTGCTTAGGAGAAGGTTAACTAAAAATAATTATTATGCTTACAACAGCGCTCTGTCCCTCTCTCTCTCTCTTTATGGCAGTACTCTCAAATGTTAAATGGAACAAGAAATTGGATTAAAGCAATTCGATTTGAAAAAGTTATTGACATTTACTTAAGTCTTGCGTCATCTTCATTAGGCGGCGAACCTGCACAACGCTTACAAAGTTCAAGTGGATAAATGCGATGCTCTGGATATAGTAAGACTAGTGGTAGGCTAAGTAGGGGTGGTTTGGTGGTGGAATGGTGGCATGTATTTGGTATAGCATGTTAAGGACATTGCCAAATGAAGTGACAAGCAACTTAACGCATTTAAATTAATTAAAAATGTGCTTAAGATGTTTTCGACTTTGCGACTGCGACTGCGACTCCGATGCGATGCGATTGGGCGCAACAAAGGGCGTCCACTTTGCCTGCCACTGACAACGGTACAGACTCTAACAACAACACGAACAAGAAGCAGAAACTGATGTGGAAGAAGAAGCAGTATACAAGTGCTAGTAGAGTAGTAGTTGCCTTGCAGCTGGCAGCTGTAATTAGACAATTCACTTTTGTGCCTCTTCCTTGGTTGCTCATGGAGTGGCTTTTGGGCCGTTGCCGGTTTTCTTTTCCTTTTTTTTTTTTGGTTTTAAAAATTTTCCACTTCACTACAGTTTTTTGTTGTTAATTTTTTTGTGTATTATACTCTTACCTGGGCAGGATATTGGAACTTTTGTTATTAAGGGTGTTCAGAAAGAAAGGAAATTGTTCAAATATTGGAGGAAATCTTTTTTCAATCAATTTTTAGTCCTATAAATGTGACCTATATTTATTCCTATTATTTTATATCACTTTATGGATTATTTATCTTTTTCTTCGAGGAAATACGGAAGAGATCTTATATACTTTATATATTGGTAACAAAAAACAACATTTTTCTCATACTAAACATAGAAAATGGGAAATTTCATATTATTTTCTATAGGAAATTAATCAAATCTCTGTGAAACCCTTTTCTTAGTGTATTTTAAGCTTCGGTTTAGAGTTCTTTGTATTTTTATTTTTTTTTTGTTTTTTTGTTGACGGCACAGATTGTAGCCGCGCCGCATTGGCGGTAAAGTTTGCAACAAGCGTCATAGAACTTTCTGTTGTCGAGCGGGCTAAGAGCAACTTCTCTTCTCTTCTCTCATCTTATCTTCACACGAACTACGACTACAACTTGTAGTCTTCTAAGTAAGTGCAACAACTGGCCCCGCTGTCTATAGTTGGCCCGTTGTCACTTGAGGAAAGTGCAAAAGTGTTTTAGCCTCGCTTTTGCCTTCTTGGCGCATTTCGAGTTTTAAGTAGTTACTACCACATACACACACACACACACACACACACATAGGACACAGGTTAACAGTGTTGGCAAATTTATGTTGAAAAAAGTTAAATTTTTTTTTTTTTAAATTTAAAGAAATTGACGCCTCTCTACAAATTAAAACATAAAAGTTGTTTCTATCCTATACCGCGATGGTCCAAAGACAGTTTACGTCTTGTTTTAAAAAGAAAAATGTGACAACACTGGCAGAAATACAGACAAATTGACAAAGAGAGAGACTGAGAGAGAGCCACCTACAAAATTGAGTGTTAGCCGTTGTTGAGCATCAACGAATCGCTGCCATTTTCAAGAGAGTTTCTAGAGCCAAGGGCCAAATGAAGGATGCTAACAAAACAGTTAGAGACAGACAGAGAGAGAGAGAGAGAGAGAGAGGAGTAGAGAGGGAGCGTGTAGTTGTCTAAAAGTCACTGAAGAATTTGTTCAGTTGTAGGCGTTAATGAAAATGCTTGTAATTAGTTTTGTTTGTTGGCAACGATGCGATGCATTGCAGCGGAAACGGAAGTGCGCCAAATAATGCCAACTTGCGCTTTTGCATGCATCGAACTAATTGATTTGCCGGTGCTTCGACAGGCAACGAAATGGCAGCCCAGCCCAGCATGCTGCTCCTCCCTTTATTTATACAACACTACTACTACTTCTACTACTATTTCTACTACTATTTGAAGTGTTTCCGCTGTAATGAATTTACTTCAAATGCACTCATTTAACACTCTCAGACTTTGAGACTCGCTCTCTCTCTCTCTCTCTCTCGTATGTCTCTCACATCAGCTAATGACTCAATGAATCAGGCAAATTAACAAACTTAAAGTTATTTATTGAATTATATGACTTAGAAACGGATAAAAGCAACTTAAAGATTAATTTTATTTGAAGATTTCTTTCGATTTTCTTAATGAATTAATCGCTCGAGGTCATATTTAATATAAATTAGAAATTTTTTTTTTATTATTTCTTTCCTTTTTCCTTTCTTTGTTTTCTCTAACATGATTTTCCTTTCAGTTTTGAGTTTCGTGTTTTCCCAATCTCCTAATATTTCCTTTCTTCTTTCAACACCTATTCTTTCAGATATCTTTTTGTCTCTTTATTTACTATCTTCTTGACCTTCTCTTCCAGCCTTTTTTTCTACAATCTCTCTATTAATTTCCTATCTTTTTTAGTACTCTCTCTACATTTCCTGTTCTTCTCCAGTTTCTTTTCAGTATCCTATTCCACAGACTGTTCTTTCAGCATTCCAGTTTTCCTTCTTAATTCGATTTTTTCTTGTCTTTCTTTCTTACTCTACCAATTATTGCCACTTCCTCTTTGTTATTTGCATTCGGAAACTTTACACAGGCTGCACATCAAATATTTATTTACTCCTCGTCGTTAGATATTTCTTTTTATAAAAGTCTCTCTCGCAATTTTCTTTCTTTTTTTGATTGATTAGACAAGATTTTTCTTCTTGTCTATGATAGTTAAATAATAATTTTCAGCAGCTGCTTATGTCCGCCAGATGGCGTCTTTTCACTTTTCAAGAGCTACAGCTAATAGTAGTACAGTCGTCGTCGCCGTCGTTGTCGTCGTTGTTCCCCATCAACTTAATTGCTCCAAATTTAATTTCCGCTTTAAGTTTTACTCCAAAAAAACAGAGAGACACACACACAGAGACACACAGAGACAATAGGCATAAATATGCAATAGCAAAAAGAAGCAGAAGAAGAAGCAACGTATATGGACAAGTGGTTGTTTGGTGGGTCAGGCAGCTCTCTCTCTCTCACTACACACACAGACATACATACATATACATATTTTGGCCGGTGGGTCGAATTGCCTGATAGGAAGCAGGAGAACGGTGTACGGCGTACGGCGTACGGCGTACGGCGTACGGAGTAAGCAAAGAGAGCGGCAGGAACAGGAACAATTCATCATCTATATGACAAGCAGTCGAAAGCAATCGTTTTGTCATCTTCTTCTCTGTAGCTAAATTGAATATGCCCCTCTCCCCCCCACACACGCATACACACACGCACACACACGCTCTCACTCTCTTTCTCAGTCTCTGTCGGCAGCAGCAGCAGCAAAATAGAAAGAGCAGCTGGAGAGACTGGGCCTTTGAAAGAGATGCATAGAGACATTTCGAATGAAATGAATGAATGAGCACACATGCATTGTAAATTGCGTGCGTGTGTGTGTGTGTGAGTCTCTCTCTTTCTCTTGCTCTCTTCACATATGCATATCTGTCGCCGCATTCCAAAATAATACAAAACGTGTGTGTGTGTGTGGGTGATGGTGGTGGGGTCTCACGCATAGTCGCACGTTCGTTTAGAGCCTGGCTGGCAGGAAGGAAGCTTTACAGACTGATAGATGCTAAAGATGTGCATGTGAGTGTAATAGTGCGAACAGATGAGAAACACGGCGAAAGGGGGGGATGGGGGGGGGGAAGGTAGTTGTAATACAAAAACAAAAAACATTTACGCACTGCTCGAGTATGCTCGACTACAGAGCATACCCTGTAATCAAATGAAACAAAATAGATTTTCGATATTTGATATTTTTTAATTAGAAAAATTTGCTTTTTCATTGAAATAGTTTTGAAATTCAAAAGTGATTTATAATAGAATGAAAATTGGGAAAAACTAGTGAAATTTTATATTTTGTACATTTTAATTAAATAAACAAAATGTTTTTATATTAAAAAATTAAAATCTTAAAATTATATAAATTATCTATTCTACTCCAGTTTCACTGAAGACCATATTTGCTCTATGTGTCTACAGCCCAGACCGTTCCCACCTAACCTAACCTTGTACTTTGGTAGTTTCTATTGTTTGATGGTCTATTGGTAATCACACTTAATTCGTATATGCTTCTCTCAACATTTTCAATTTTTACAGGGTATAACAAGACACAAACACACACACACAAACACACACACAGTAGCTGCTATGCATGGCACGCATACAAAGTAGGCAAAGGAGTTGACTTTAAAAAGCCTTTGACTGGGCCTATGCTATCTATCTCTCTTACAGCCCAAGTCTCTCACTCTCTTTGTTTCTTCCACTGTTCGTCCTCTCTCTTTGTCTGTCTGTGTGTGTGTGTGTGTGTGCGTGTGTGACAATAGATCATCAAATTCATTACATTACATTTCATATGTCTTATTTGTACTTGTTGTTTTGAGTTGAACTTTGTGGGGTTCATCTGTGCGTGACCATTGCATTCATCAAAATAAGCTAAATTCAAGCAACAATAATTTAGCAAAAGATATTTATTTATATGTGTGTGTGTGTGTGTGTGTATATACAGACTTTTGTGGTAACTAATGCTATATCATCAACAGCCAGAAACATCAGCTCTTGGCCCAAACCACATAAAACTTACCACTTGTTCGATATGTATGTGTGTATGTAGTTGTAGTAGACCTTTGGTCAAATGCCTCAGACATGCGTTGGCTTTATCAGCATGACCCAAAACCCACCAACCCATCGACCAACCCACATATCCATCCATCTCCAACAGCGCTCTCCCGCTCGCTTAATCTATTCTCTATGGCAAGTGCCAAGCATCTAGTATGCCATTTGAGTTGCATATGTATGTGTGTGTGTGTGTGTGTGTGTGTGTGTAGTATGCACGGGTGGCTCTCTCCCGACAAATTCACTCTCTTCGCGAATCACACACACACACACACACACTTACAACATGACCAGAAATTTGCTTTTGACGCTACCACAAAAAAAAAAAGTGTTCGCTGTCTAGACTCTCTCCTCTCTCCTCTCTGCGTGTGTGTGTGTGCGTGCAAGTGTTGGTTAAATTTCAAAAAGTAAATTCTTAAATTTAAATAAATTAAAGAAACTGATTCTTATCAAAAGAAAGCTTTTCTGAATTGAAAAAATATTTTAAAAAATGTCGAAAATACTTAAACGAAAATAATTAAATATTTAAAGATTTTCAAGAAGAAAATTAAAAATTTCTCAAAATATTGATTTAAAAAGAAAAAAAACAACAAAAATAATATTTTAATATGAGAAAAGATATTTTTTTTAAATTTTTTATTAAGTTTTCTCTTTTTGATTGAAAAATACAAATTCTTTACTTTTTCGCGTTCTTATATTCACAAAACTAATTTTCTTTTTTTCAGTTAGAACTTTCTCAGTGATAACTTTTTGTTCAAATTCAAATCAATTCAATCAAAACATAAAAATTCTTTACTATTTCGCGTACTTATAAATTTATAACTAATTTTATTTTTAGTATTTTTGTTAATTAAGGACTTTCTCAGTGACAACTTTTGGTTAAAAGCGAAACAAAATTCAAATAAAAAAAGTTCTATCAAAAACTGCAAATTCTTTACTATTTCGCGTTGCTATAATTTTTAAAAAATTATCATTTCAAAGTATGGATAAATAAATGATGTTTAATAACTCTTTAAATTGATAAATTTTAAATATTCTTGCTTTTAAGACAATTATCTCTTGAAAATTATAACTTTTAGCTGTTTTTTGGCTATTTTTTTTGTTGTTTTCTTTTTTGTATTTTAAAAAACAAGATAACCTCAATTGATAGCACTTAAATCAAAGCCTATATCGTTAAAATCCTTAGCTTGTTTTACAGCTCATTGAGCGAGGCATCATCAATAATAATTTTGTTGGGCAAAGCAAAGTCTGATAGCAGCTTAGCTTGGGCTTAAGTTGAAAATTTCATTTTTATGCCTGCAGGTAAAATGAATTAAACGCATATTTAGCTATAGCTATAGCTAAAAAAACAG
This sequence comes from Dettopsomyia nigrovittata, assembly GCA_037040065.1. NCBI lineage: Eukaryota > Metazoa > Arthropoda > Insecta > Diptera > Drosophilidae > Dettopsomyia > Dettopsomyia nigrovittata. The sequence goes on along the minus strand of JBANCX010001025.1, from coordinate 694 downwards.
AAAAGAAGCGAAAACGAGAGAAACACGCTAAAATACGCGCAAAGGGCAACGCTTGAATTTCGGGGCGTGACGCTGTTAAGTGCCTGAGCTCCCGACTTTCTTTCTTTCTATGAAATTATGAAAATTAAAGGATAGCCCATCCGAATGGCAAAAACCCACTCTAAACCAACCCAATCAGCTAGTACCTCCCCTCCAAACCCAAGTTGTTCAGCAACGATAATGGAGCAAATTATGCGCAAAGAAAAGAGAATAATAAAAAAAAATTATATTTACCCTAACCAGACTTTTGTCTGTCTGACTGGACAGCGCCCTCTGTGGTCAGGTGGTGGCATTTCAAAAAAAAAAATAATAATATTTCAAATGCGAAGATTTAATGCTCTTTTAATAATTTGTTTTCTGGGATTCCCTTGAAAATAATGCTAGATTCTCTATAAAAAAATATACAAAATTAAAGATTCTGTTTAATTAAATTAAGAAAAAATTCAAAGATTTCCATAGAATTTCATGCCTTATACTGACACAACTTTTATTGTCATACATTAGCTATATTATAATAAAGGAAATTTGTTCTGGGAATATGTTTGATAAGACTTTGTTAAATTGTTTTTCTCAGAAAACAACTAATTTATCAAGAGATTCTTCCAATAAACAATATATTCTAAGTTAAAATAGACAAAATTGCTTGAAAAATCAA
>JBANCX010001022.1:0-11426 GCA_037040065.1 Dettopsomyia nigrovittata | reverse complement strand
CAAAAAGAAAAGAATAAAACACACAAACACACAGACACACACACACACACACACACACACACTAGTACTATGTCAAGGGTTGCGTTGATTATTTTATGGCCATGTGGAAATCTACAGGAAATGTCCAAATTGCGGCGTATACGGCGTCTGGACGACTGGCTGAGGCGACGTTTTCCAATGAAAAAAAAAAAATGTTGGGAAAACATTTCACATTATTTTATGGCATTCTCAAGTGGCTTGTAAGAACAACAGCCAAACAGCGAACAGCGAACAGCGAACAAGACGAGATATTGTTAACTTGGCGCATGGTCGTAAAGCAATTAAAACAATGCAACAAAATGGTCAAATACACAAAGACACAGACACAGACACAGAGAGAGAGAGAGAGCAGTCAGCGACAGACATGCAACAGGAATGTGTAAAATTTCCATTTTTGGGTATTGCACAAAAGCAACGGGACACAAATTACTAGCAAAAGGAACAATAAAAATGAAGCGAAAACAACAACAAAAAAAACATTCATCAGGCGCCGGTGGCGCCATCTGTAAACAGTGTTGGAAAGTCCATTAAAATAAATATATTTTCTTCTTTTTTTTTTTGGAAAATTTGTTGTAAAAAGCTACAAATCTAAACTGATGAGAGACAGACAGTAGACAGTATAGAACAGTGTTGGAAAGTGCAGTAAAAAATATATATTCCAAGTCAAAATCCAATTTTTGTTATAAAAAGCTAAAAATCTAAACGAAATGAGAATTGAAACAGATGTTGTCAGTGTTGGAAAGTCCATTAAAATAATTAAAATGCAATTTTAGGAATAGATTTGTGGAAATTGTGTTAGAAAATCGTAACTTATGTAAATTTGAGCAGACAACAAATGAAAACAGTGTTGGAAAGTGTAGCAAAAATAAAAAATATTTTGAAATTTTGAAGAATTCAAACAGAAAATAATTAAAAAACTAAGAAAACTAAATTTGTTCCTTGACAAACCCAAATTATTTCATTTGAAATTGAACATTTTCACATAATTTAGAGTAGAAAGCTGAAAGAAAGTGAAGTTTAGCTTTAAAATTCATGAAAATATGAAATTTATGAATTGAAAATTGTTTTAATAAAGTGAAAAAAGTTCGAATATTCTTTGAATTAACTGAAACTGAACTGAAATCGCTTTTGAAATCAAGTTTTCTAATAGAAATGCGTCCAAATACGATTGAAAATTGAAATTTGAATTATAAAGTTGGATTATTTACAATATTGAAATAAAGAAACATATTTGAAAAAGAGAATAAACAAAGCTAAAGCTTCAACATGTTTTTCTTTAAGAAACTAGCACAGAAAATATCGTATTTCTCAAAGAGATTGTTCTAATTTTTCGTCTTCTTTTTTTCTATAATTATAGAACCATTGTTATACATACTCGTAGTACCATTGTATTGATACAGCTTTCTCTATGCTTTATTCAATTCTCTATTCTCTATAAGACCTTCTGACTAAGTCTGACTAACAAAACAAACTAAATAAATAAATGAAAAAAATGAAAAAAAATGATTTTCTTTAAAGAAATTTACTCAGTTTTGAATCATTTCTTATAGAGGATATGCGAATGAATGTTTTGTTTGTTTTTTTTTTTGTACTTAGGAATTTATCTTAAAGTAAAGTTAAATAGAAAGTGTGGAAAGTTGACAGCTTAATGCATTTATCTGTTGGGTTTTCGGGGTGCGTGATGATTACGAACCTTTATTTATATTTGAGGAAACCTATTTAATGCACAAAGTAGTACTACATAGTACCTGTTGCTGTTGTTTACCTTTGAGTCTCTAATCTTATCTGTATATTTATAGGGTTTACGACTATTTGAGAAGCACTTACCTTTCCTATCCTCTTAGCAAATAGTCTCCATTGGTATCTTAGTAGCTGCTGCTGCTGCTGATGTTGGTGTTGTTGGTGTTATCGTTGCCGGATCGTTGGTTGGTTGATCGCTGGCAGGTTTAGTTGGCGTCATTGATTCCTCGGAGATGATGGGACTACCTGGGGTCAATGTTGTGCTGATCGTTGCATTCATTGATGTATTTTGTGTTGTGAATTCTGTGCCACAACCAGCCATAGATGGTAGACCTTGAGAGCTACTGGAGTGTTGTACCCCGTTTGTTGTATTGGTTATATCGTGTCGTAGGCGTGGACAACAGATGCGTTTACAGGCGGTCCACACCTGAGGCTGACAGCCGACAACAATAAAAATGAAGACACCTTGGAGGGCATTAATGAGATCTGTGACCAGCCATAATGAATGCGGTCCACCGACAAGCCATGAGATAATATCCCATATCCAGGTAACACCCATGACAACGACAAGCTTGAGGCATACACGACCTAGAGCTGATTTCTCTGATGTCGATTTGACATCATCTCGCTTCCAGAGGCCACAGGTCAACTGATGTGTCGTCGAGATGAACAATACAATGTTGGCGCAGAGCAGCAGTCCAATGGGACCATAGAAATAGGCAAAGATCGCCAAGGAATGATTATCGAACCAGCAATAGAGTTGACCGAAACCAGGACGTAGCAGTGAAGTTTCAGTTTCTGGCAATTGATCCACAAATGCGGCTATGGCACAGATCAGCAAGGGTACACCCCAAGCATAGACGGAATACAATCGTAGACGCAACGTCTCCTGATTTCGTTCCAACGAACTAGGACGGAAATCTCTAAATGTCCACCAAATGTTAAAACACATTGTGTTCAGCCAAAAGAACGCCGACAAAAAGAAGAATTGCATGCCAATGGCCAAGAGCAGGCAACTAATTGAACCCGGCATCAAAGCCGTACTCAGCTCCTCAATGACAAGTAGAATCTTGCCCAGCAATAGGCAAAAAACATAATAGATCTGGCAACGCCAATGCAGCGCATGATGCACAGCGGGTAACATGTAACCAGCTACCAATGTTGCTGCCAAGAATATTATCGATATTATGATACCAATATCAAGTACAGCTTTCTGTAAATTTCCAGCCGCTTCCTGTTCCGCATAGGTCTGTTGACCCTTCTTGTCCTGGGCCAAAAAGTGTTGATTGCATACAATTATCTTAACCTCACCCGAGCGCTCTGTATGCTCCAAACAATATTGCAAAACACTCAGATTTGTATGGCTAAGTTGTAGACCACCCGTTGACCGATTCAAGCTGGCCTCATGCCAATCTCCGGCTATGGCATAGGCGCTACCATTTCCCAGACATTCCGGCAATCCATATGTCGTCTGATAGTTACCCTTTAAAAGTTTGGGAGCCAAATGTAATTGTCCATCGGAGCCGCTGGGTGAATTATTATTATTTAGGGAACAGCTCTTAATGTTGCTATCATAGATGCCCCATTGGCCACAGCATTTGCGCAGGCGCAATGGTGTTGATGATGATGATGATGCTACTCCCTGTTCTGATTCCATTTGTATCTGTTGTTCACCTGGTTTTGTTGTGTCGGCAGTACCAGCTGCTATCTTGTCTAGACATACCAATGCCACATCCTGATCAACACAATAGTTCGAAGGCTCAACGAGTATGCCACGTTCCCGCACCGACATTGTGCCATTTAGTAATAAAACAACATTCGCTTGACGGCTACTAAATAGCTCCTGTTCTTGGCTGTTCTCTTTACAATTTGGCTTAACATTTGGTTTAAATTTAATGAAACGCGGCTTTGCACCGCGTGGCTCAAAGAAGCGTCCTTGTTCCTTCAAATAGACCAAAGGTATCCACATTTCCGATGAGCCAGCCATGCACGCCAATGTGCTGGCATTTAAATATTCACCTTGCGGACAGCATTTATTTAATAAGACACGCGGCGGCGGCGGACGACCCGATGATGCAATTGACGACGTTGATGATGATGTTGCTGCTGTTGTTGTGCCAGTGGCCTGTGTCTGATCCTCATCACTGTTGATGCCATGGCTCAGTAGCAGCAGTGGTAGTAGTAAGCGCAACCAAAAGCTCATTTTTGTTTGGTTTATCTTTTTTTTTTTCAAGAGAAGTCGTTTACACTAAATACGTGTAATCTCTTACGTTGAGTTGCTAAGAGAGCGCACTTTGTTTAAAAATTCCTTTTCGGCGTTTTATTGTTCTCACAACAAATGCTTCGTTAAGTTTTGCGCTTTATTTTTTTGTGTAAGAGAAGCGCGTCTTTAAATGTTTTTTATTTATATTTAGCTTCGTTAGCTGGCTTATAATAATTTCTTTATTTATCTTAATTAATTTAATTTAATTGATTATTTATTTATTTAATATATTTATTTGTAGCTGCCACAGTTTGTTTACAAAAATATCCTTCGTTCAGTTTAAATGCTCTTCATTTATAACTTCAAAAGCTTTCAAAGCCACAGACTCTCACACACACACACACCTAAACACTTTTGTATGTTTTCTGTTTTTTTATTGTTGTCTTATTGCTGCGTCTAATTTTCTAGTCTCTCATTCTCAGTTTCTCTCTCTTCGTTTTGTTGTATGGCTTCTTATGCTTTTTGCTTTTTTTATGCACACGTTTGCAGGCGCGCTGCTTGTCAATTATGTAGAAAACACACAAAAACAAATTCTCTTCGTGTTGTTGTTGCTATTATTTCTGCTTCTTCTTGTTGGCTTGCATTGTTTTGGCACTAGCTGCTGCTGCTGCTGTTGTTGTTGTTGTAATCATCATCATCATCCCCCCTTTTGTATAAACACATGCATGTTCATTCGTTCATTCGTTTGTGTGTGCGTCGTCAAGCACGCATGATCTTCTTCTTTGCTCTCTTGCTTTATTCGCTTTTCGTCTTTGTCCGCTCTTCTGCGTCTGCGTTTGCGTCTCACAATTGTTATTGTTGTTGTTTTGTTGTGTGTTTCGTTTCGGTTCTCAAGCGTAGCGCTGAAAAAATTTACTTTTCACTTTCCAATTGTTTTTTAATTTAATTTTGTTTAATAAAGAAATTCACAATTTTCTTCTTCTTTTCTCCTTGCACTTGCACAATTAAAGTTAAAAACTTTTAAAAAAAATATTCAAAAAAAAAAAATGTTTTTTTTTCAAAACAAAAATTTGAAAATCAACAAAATTTTACGAAAAATTAAAGAATTTTGAAAATTTTCTTAATTTTTTTGGTTTTTTCTATTTCTTCTTTGTAAGATGCCGAGCTGCACACGCTTGCAACAAACGAATACAGAAAACCGACTGTCGTTCAACTGTTGTTTGTTTGGTGTCTTTGCGCGTTTCGCTGCGATAACATTGTTATCGATATATATTTGTTTTTGTTTTTTGTTTTTCGGGTATTTTACAACATTGCGGCTTTTTGGTGGTTGCCAGTTTATGTGAAGTTTTTTTATGCAGCTGGCAACGCTAGTTGGCGTCGGTTTGGTTATTTGCTAATGTTGTAGCTTTAGTGGTTTGTGTTTTGACTGTGTGAATTTAATTGTAGCATACTCTAGGGCGGCTGTTTAAATTTTGAAAAGCTGTTTTGTGTCTTTGCTAAAAAGCTTTAATTAACCATTATTGTGTCTTTGATGTGGTTGTTGACATAGAAAAGTAGGTTTAATTACTGGGCACAGTTTTTTAAATGAATTAAAAACTGGTTTTAATTTGTTTGAAAATTCTTTTTAAAAAAAATTTAGAAACAAAAAAAATATTTTTTTTTTGCAATTTAATTTTTTTGTTGAATATTTTTCAAAAGCTTTTTGGCAACAGAAAAAAAAAAGAATATTTACGACATATATCAATTAATCGATAACAATATCGGTAATCGATAACCGATGACAATATCGGCAATCGATAACTATACCGATAACCGATAACAATATCGGTAATCGATAACAATATCGATAACCGATCACAATATCGGTAATCGATAACAATATCGGTAGTCGATTGCTTTGCAAATTTCAAACAGAAAATGAAAAAAAAAAAAATAAATTTGAATTGAACGACAACCCATTGACAAAAAATATCGTTATCGTTTGCATATCGATAGTTTTACAGCTCCATCTTAAGTTTTATATAAAAATATAAATTTTCAATAAATTTTTTAAGGTTTTTTTTTTTAATTTATTTGATTTTTTCTCCTATTGCCGAACGGCCCTAACCTCATTTGTCTTCTTTCCTTCTGCTTTGAGGATCTGTTTTGTGAACAGGAAAAGTTCATGAATTATTGTTTGCAGCTAGGCCAAGTTAAGACCTAAAGAAGATTAAAAAGCTAAAAAGAGTCTCATAAATTCACTCTCTCTCTGGTCTGAAGGAAAACTATCCGAAAACTTTAGGGGAAAGAAGAAAAAAAAAGAAAACAAATAAATAAATAAATGAAGAATAAATGGAAGGAGAAAGGGAGAACGCAGTTTGGGGCGCTCAACTCATCGAAAATCAATTTTTTTTTTTTTGTTTTTCTCTTTTTCTATTTTTGGTTGCAGGTATGAGGCAGGGAGGGTTGGAGGGTTTTTGGTAAATTAGTTGAGAAAATAGAAAAAATGAAATGAAAATCCAATTTGATTAAAAAGAGAAGAAGAAGAAGACTATCGTATGTAACACAAAAAAAAAGTTCATACGACAGAGAGAGAGACAGAGAGAGAGATAGAAGGGTGGTTCGCTCTTTTCGGGGTTTTTGGAATGGGTTTTGGGGGGTTCTTGTCTTGGGTTTGTCGCCTGGCAAGCATTAAGACATCAACTTGGAACAAAATGAAAATAAAAACTTCTGACGGCAGTTAAAATCGTTAAGCCAACGACGCGGAACGTTCCAACGTTCGTTCCTTCGTTCGCTTTGCCCGAAGCGAATAATTCACCACGGCCTTGAGACCTGCTGCTGCTGCCGATGCTGCTGCTGATGCTGCTGCTGATGCAACAACAACAAAGAATCTACCTTTATACACTCACTCACTGACTATGTTAGGGTTGGGTATAGTTGGTCTGAGCATTCAGTGTGTAACATGCACATATGTAGATGTGAAAGTCTGATTGATGGATTGGTCAGAGCACGTATCTCGTAACCGGCTAAAGAGGCGTCATTCCATTCTCTCCCTTTAGTTATTATACATCTGAAAGATAATTATATCAACTGATGTATGTATGTACATACATATAATAGCATACCTTTGTATATATGTATTTTTGTCAATGCAGGGTATTGATAACTTCGGCTTTTCACTTTTGCACAGAAGACAGAGAGAGAGAGAGAGAGCTTCTCTCACACTCTCTGTGGTGCTCTCTGGTGCTTGAAATTAGATTTTTGACTTGGGACGACTGTCGTTGCTTTGAATTGAGTGGACTGGACTGTCTATGTGTGTGTGTGTGTGTGTGCGTATTAGCAATGATTCGTTGCGAGTCTTAAGTGCGGCGCATGGCTCACACACACACACACACAGAGAGAGAGTGTGTGTGTGTGCCTGCGAGGGATGTTCAATGCATTGCTGCTTAAGCTTTTGACAAATCCTTCAAAACAATTTTGTGATTTATTGTTCTTCGACTGAAGTGAGGTGAGGTGAGCTGCTGCTGCTGCTGCTGCTGTACCAAGAAAGGGGGCCAAACAGCCGGTTAAATGAAAAATTTGTGAATAAAAATGATGTTTATGACCAGATTAGGTGTTGGCCTTAAAGAATATAATTCCAAATACAAATTTAATGAGCCACCCAACAAAAGAAGAAGAAGAAAAAGTTTGAGTTTTGTGTTTTTAATTGAAATATGTTGCTGCAACATTTTGTACACATTTAACAATCCATCAGGAGGCAGCCCCCAACTCAATGAACTGTCCCATTTGGAGACACTTAATGGCACTTTTGTTGTTGTTGTTATTTGGCTTGTTGTCTAATTTATGCCGCCGCCGTTGCCATTGCCGTTGCCGTTGCCGCCTTGTCTTCAATTAGTTGAACGAACAGCAACTGCAACTTGCAACTGCCTCTCTTTCTCTCTCTCTCGGGGGAAATATATGTTGCAGCTCCGCTTACACATGCCACATAACACACTCCTGCCGTCTCCCGTCTCCATCTCCGTCAATTTTCATTAAATAGAAAACTATTCGTCTAACATTACTTGATACTTAAACAAACGTTTATTTATGTGCCTGTCAGCGCCTCTCAGCTGCTCACTTTAACAAAAATGCAAAAAAAAAAGAAAAACCGAAAATGAAGAAAAAAAATTTGAAATTTTATTTATTTTCAAATAAACAAGATCTTAAATACTCTATTTTTCACGTATGATATAAATATAAATTTCCTTTTTTTGATATACTTCAAATTAGTTGTTTTATCTAGTTAGTTAGTTAGTTAAAGCTTATAGATTAATGTTAATCAATATGTTAATATTTGTTGCGTCTATGAATGCAATGCTTTTTCATCAGCACTTCTTTAAAATAATACAAAATTTGCACAAATTTGCTAAATAATTGAAATAAACTATTCATTGCTCACGAGACAGGCGATCCGCTGATTGTAAGCCTTACAAGGGCGACGAGTACGAACTAATTATGCACAGCTGACAGACGGTCGAGCAATGGTCAGTTATACAAAGTTAATTAATCGAATATTTACAAATTTCTTCTTCTCTCCAATGGTTCAATGGTTCTATTGTAGTTTTGAAAACAATTAATTAGGCGCTAGTCGGGTGTACAACGAGATATCCTTGTTATATACATATTATAATAGCAACAATCTTGCAACATTCAATAACAAACTTGTTTTCCGTCCGATCGTTATGATATTCGTACAGTAGATCAATAATATAATAACGATTGTCTATGCCAAATATCAAGATCATTGATAGAAAACTGCGTTAGTTATTTGAGATTTTCGGATGCAGATCAATCAGTTGTACCCTCAATAGTAGACACATGTACATATGTATGTATCAAGCAAGTTTCGAGAGTTCATTTAACAAATAAAACTTATTTAACATTTATAATATTTTTTATACATTTTTTAAAAATTAAAATTTAATTGAAATTCTGTTTTTCGTTCTATTTCAGCTACAAATTGTATTTCCTAGTCAATGGACCCGCTCTCTATGTTGTTCAATAGCTTTTGCTTGTGTGTGTGTGGGGGGCAGAGAGAAGATTGGATGTCTTCGAGGGTTGGAGAACTTTATTTTTTTTGTGTTGTTAATTGAAACCTGTTGTAAATCACAAATCATATCGGTTGTCTTCGGTTTTGTTTCTCTGGCGTCACTTGTCCCAACAGCAGCAACAGTTGCTGACAAACAGCAACAGCAACAGCAAAGACAACGACAACAGATGTTGTCCGTATTTCATAATTTTAATTTAAGAGCTTCCTAACATGTTTGTATCGTATACATATAAAAAAAGTTTGTTTTCCAAAAAATACAAAAAAACAAAAATTCCAATAAAGAATTAAGAAAGTCAAGAATCTGAGAAATCTAAAGAATCTTAAGAAAATCATTTAAGAAAAATTACAAAGAAATCTAAAAAAATAAAAATTTAAATCAAATATTCTATAAGAAATATGTATGCGTATGCAACGCTCTTTGGCTACGTCAACATTACACGCACAAAGAATTCCCAAATGGTTCTAGTGTTGCCATGATGGTATAGTCGATAGCAAAGTCTGCTGATGAGGAAACTGTTTGAAGCTTTCCGAAATGTAGCTGGACAGACATCCTGCTCACTGCTTCTTGATCGAGTTGTTTATTATAAAATGTTGGAAAAATTGTTTATAAATGAAGGAAAAGTTAAAGTTCCGAAAAAGGGAAAAATGAAATAAAATAAAGGAATAATTAAATAAAAATAAAGCTGATAAGATACGGAATGGGCATAAAAATATATAATTTTCAAAATTAAATAATATTTATAATAATATAATTATATAAAATTATAATAGCGAACAGGTAAGCTGAAGGAACTTTCCGAAAAAGCTCTATAGAGAGCTACTGCCCTCCCTAGACTGTGTTGTTGGCAACATTGTTTCGTTGGATCTGTTGTTGGATATGAACATATTGGACCTAGAGCCAGCTAAACGCATTTTTTAGCTATTTCTAATAATCTATAATATTATTCTAAATCGAAAAAGAAGAAAACTCGTTATATAAGATATAAATTAACGAGTTTTCTTCTGGTTAGGAAGTATCTATCTTTCTATCTATCTATCCAACTATCTATCTATCCAAATATCTATCTACCCAACTATCTATCTATCTTTCTATCTATCTATCTATCTATCTATCTATCTATCCAACTATCTATCCATCTATCTAACTATCTATCTAACTATCTATCTGCCTATCTATCTATCTATCTATCTACCTATCCAACTATCTATCTATCCAACTATCTATCTATCTACATATCTATCTGCCTATCTATCTATCCATCCATCTATCCATCTATCCAACTATCTATCTATATATCTATCCAACTATCTATCTATCTATCTATCCAACTATCTATCTATCTATCTATCCAACTATCTATCTATCTATCTATCCAACTATCTATCTATCTATTTTTATATCTATCTATCCAACTATCTATCCATCTATTTATCCATCTATCTATCTATCTTTCTATCCATCTACCTATCTATCTATCCATCCATCTATCCATCTATCTATCTATCGATCCAACTATCTATCTATCTAACTATCTATCTATCCAACTATCTATCGATCCAACTATCTTTCTATCTATCTATCTATCTATCCATATATCTATCTATCTATCCATCCATCTATCTATCTATCAAATTATTTAGAAAAATTGTGTAAATACTAGGAAATAGAATTAATTTTTAAAATAATTTCAGTGAAAAATGGAATTCTAAGAAGGTAAATGAAACAAATTAAAAATAAATTTTCTAAAGCAAAGAAAAATTGAATTCAGTTAAAAATTATTTGTAGAAAAATAAAATAGTTTCGATCCTAATTCAAGTCAGAATCGAGAATTCCAGAGGGAAAAATCCAAATCAAATATATCAAAAAAAGAAAGAAGAACATGAAGTTGTCATCTCTCATCGATCACAATATTGAAATAGAATCAGACAACTGTAAACTAATGACATTTGAGAGCAGCAGTGAGCGCTCTCTCCACTCGTTCTCCCGCTCTCGTCTGGTCTGCTGCCTGCTGCGACTTTTGCTGATCCTTGCTCCTGTTTCTCTTTATGCCGCTGCTACTGCTGCTGCTGCTGCTGCGGCGTGGGTGCTGCTGTCTGTCTGTCCCTGTGTGCGGGTGCGTGTACACGCAACGAGGGTTGATCCTGTAACTCATTTGTTTGTTTTGAGTGCGTCGTCGTTGTTAGTTGTCCAAATATAAGTATATATATGCGGCAGCTTGTAACAATTACCAAATGACACCCTCGACACAACAATCGATTGTCGGAAGTGTCCTTTTTTGTGAAATAAGGACATAAGGACATACAAATGCGCAAATATATTCACTTGTCGCAAAATCAATGGACAATATTTTTACCATTAGCCTCATGTCATACTAC
>JBANCX010001020.1:0-11434 GCA_037040065.1 Dettopsomyia nigrovittata | reverse complement strand
CCATACAGAGTATAAAGTAGTGTGTGACCATATTGCTAATTTGCAAAAATGCTTATTATTAAAATACTGAATTCAAACACTTTGTGTACCTTTGCGTAATTTATACATTTAAACATAAAAAAATAAAAATATTTTTATTGGAAATAATACGTCATATGTAAGTTTGTATATATTGTATGTATAAGTTGCCATTGCTGTTGGCTCATTCTTTTTCTTAATTTAGTTTACAAATTATAGTTTGTTTTCGCAGTTACATATTATAGAAGTCGACAAATTCGACAGATCTACGATGCCTATAGCAGATTGGATCCAATCTAACTGGCCTCCACTTCCTTTTCTAAAAAATATACATATTTATTTCCGTATACATAAAAATATGATATTGAAAAATGAAAAAAAAAAAGAAAATAAACAATTAGAAAAAGTGGTTGTAATCAAAACAATTAGAAACAATTAAGAAAGCTCTAGTCGAGTGTGCTCGACTTCTAGATAGCCTGATGCAAACCTGATCCAAACTACTCATAAATTGATCATACCGAGCAATATGATATACATATGTAGTTGCCCGACTTCGTCTGATTACGTGAATCATACTTAGTTTGAACGAACGAGGATAACTACTAAAATTGATTGCTATCGCTTGGCAAACAAAAAAAGTTTTTCTAACAACGATTTTAAATTTATATATATTTCCTTACATCGATGTGTTTTCAAACTATCTTTCCCATGGCAGCTATAGCTATATGATCTAATTTCAAATCGATGTGTAAGCATTTTTTTTTCATTTAAAGACTGGTTTTTGTTCTATTGTTCCTATTACAGCTAAACGATATAATCCGATTCCAAAGCAACTTGGTCAGATTGCGTGGAAACGTAATTAAACTTGAATTTTCTCAGTTTGAAAAACAAACAATTGATTTTACTACCAATCATGCCCATGGCAGTCATCTAATATAGACGCGATATTTTCTTTTTGAAGCATGACCTGCGTATGGAAATAAAAGATCTAGATAAAAAGTTTGGTTGTCTCTAGTAATTATAGTTTCTGTGATCGACACGTTCATATAGACGGACAGATAGAAAGATGAACAGACAGACATAGCTAGATCGACTAGGCTGTTGATGCTTATCAAGAATATATATACTTTAAAGGGTCAAAGTTGCCTCATTCAGGCGGAATGTACAAATTTTTGTTACATTTTTTTTTCAAATGAACTTGGGCTAGTTCCAATTTTGTGTTTGAGAACTCCGGAGTACCCATAAAATACTTGTACCGATTATTCCTATTCGGTCAGATTGGAATACAAAAAGTTATTCACACAACGGCTGTGTGCGGGAGATTGTGTGCCTTGATGCCGTTCAAGAATATGTACTTTGTGCGGACTACTCTATTTTCTTATAGGAGAAATCGCTCCGATATGGGGAATGTTCATGTATTAGGAGTGACAGTTGAGAGAGTTTTCACTGTATTGGAAATTGTAGCAGAAACCTCAGTATTTACATTACACATACATATAAGCAACCACAATAACAACAACAACAGCTATAATCACAGCAAGAACAACAATAATAATTAAAAATCAACTAAACTGTAGCACTAACTGATGACTGTGGAGCCGCTGGCGGTATTATACTCGGTATGGCTACGACACAGGCGCCTGCGCGTGGAAAAGACATTGGCGCTAATTCGTTCCAACCGTTGCGTACCGGGTCATACTCCTCGACATTCTTGAGTACATGATTGCCGTCGTAGCCGCCAACGACAATCAAACGATCACCCAGCAGAGCACAGCCAATGGCATCGCGCCCCAAGGCCAGAGAACAGATCTGTTAATGATGAACAGTGAGTTTATGCACTAAAAAGTAATATGGAAAAACTTTTCATAACAGCGGCTTACCAGCGTCCAAGTATCGGTGCCTGGGTGATAACGTTCAACAGTTTCAGTGCGACAAACCATGGGATTACTAGCCGGACAGTCATGCCCGCCAAAAGCATACAGATACCCATTGGCGACAGCGACCTTTGATTAGATAAGAATATAAATAAGATCAGGAACAAATCCCAAAAATTCTTTATAGGTACTCACGCCTACGCCACCGCGACGTCGATTCATTGGAGCTAATAGGCTCCATTTGTTTGTGTGCGGATCATAACATTCAATGGAGCGATGGCAAACGGAGCTATCACGTCCGCCTACCACAAAGAGGCGAGCACCTAGCACTGCCACACCAGCTGTGGAACGCATCGAAGACATGGGTGCCACATAGCTCCAAGTACGCGCAGTAGGATCCCAGCTAAAAGGTAAACATAAATAAGATGCATTAGTCAGCAAATTTTAAAATGTCAAATTTTAAAGTGCGTGTCATAAGTGCACATTCAAATGTCATCATATTTCCCACGCTAAGCCAAACATGCACGACTTTTGCCTTAAATAAGCAAAATGGTTATATAGTTTTTCCGTCCGTCCGTCTGCCTGTATGTATGAACGCGTTTATCTGAGAAACTATAAGGCACGAAATCTGTATACCAAAGAATAGCGTATCCGTATAGTGTACGCACAGTACCATAGTAGAAATATCTATAACATGGTCAATTCTCAATAAATCACCTTGATTTTTCATACAGTTATGTCTTACTAGATTAGTGACCTAATCTGTACAAATCTTTACAATCAGATCGAAAAAATACACCGCCTGGAGCAGTTAGCATCTTTTAGCAGGTGTATGTATGTACATACAGCAGTCACTCTACAAAATAGGGCGCGCACATCCATACGCATACATATGCATGTACGAGAACATGTATACAATTCTTAGTTGCATATCCGAATTCGTACCTGGTGATGTCTCATCATGAGCACGCGCTTAACATAAACATGATTAAGTGCATACGAGTATACAGGTGTGTATGTACGCAGTACACTAGTATTTTATCGGCCCAGCGTAAAGCGTTATATGAAAAATTTTTACTTATGGGTACCGCGGACTTTCGATCGGGATATTTCGTAGTGGGGTACACTCGACTAGAGCTTTTTTAATTTTTTATTTTTTAGTGACCTTTCAATGTTTTAATGATCGTACTAGCGAGGATCAAGGCCTCAAGGTCTCAATACAACATAAATAACAATTTAGACACATTTACAATGTACTACTCTCAATCCATACAGTATCGTTCAGAGTCATTGAATTTGATCTATTGTATCACATAGATGTTATCAAAATGATCGGATTAAAAATCATTTTAGGCGGATTTTACTCGAATGCTTGCTGAACTCAACGAACTAGTGATTCACTTTTTTTTTTTTTTGATTTTCTTACCGCTCTACTGTATTCAAGTAGCTCCAGCCATCGTGTCCGCCTACTGCATAGAGGGGACCCTTGAGGACAGCCACACCTAGTCCATGACGTGGCGTTGCCATTGGATTCAGGGGCACCCAGGCCATAGTGTTCAAATCCAAACTTTCTACGGTATTTAAAGTCTTTAGTCCGTCGCGTCCGCCGACCAAAATCAGTTTATCCTCCATGACAGCGGCGCCAAACTGTAGCCGCCGTCCAGCCATATGCTTCCAGGGTGTCCATTTATCCAGACGGGGACAGTAGCTCTCAATGCTAATAGCACCCTTATGTGCATCCATCCCGCCCACAGCTAGCAGTCGTCCTACTGTTGATTTGCGAGGCGTGGTGCGTTCGGTTGCTATGCGGGAACGACGGTCGGGCATTAAATGCCATTTGAAGGCTTCCATGACCAACTGCTGACACTCGTTTGCGCTGCACACGTTCTCCACATTATCCATGATGAATGATGGATCCAGCAGAGGTAAGCGCACAAGGGCTAGTAGCTCGGAAATATGCTGCTCTCGCTTGGGTGGATCGTGACGCACCCAGGTCATTAGACTGTGGAAGACATCCTGCTCGGATGGCACATTGAGTTCATCGCTACACAGCAACTTACCCAGCTGATCGGCATTAAGCTGAAAGAACTCCTGGTTTTGGCAGACTTGCATAAAGTATTGGCAGGTGTATGCCTGTGCTAGACGAAGCAGTGTTGTGCAACTCTGCTGTTCCGCAAAAAACGCAAATCCCAGACAGTTTGACGGATGCAGCTGTCGGGCCAAGAAATTGCAGCAGGCTGTTACCACGGCATTGAGCTGCAATAGACAGGCTGTGGCTAACAGGGTTTCCACACTGTCCTCGCGCAGCTCTATAAATCCTGTATAGCAGTATTGCACCAGCAATTGCAAAGCATCTCCATGCACCTCTCCAATGGTAACCTCATGCTCCTTTGTTTCGCGTAGCGAACCCGTAAACATGGCCGAAAAATATGCACTTGATGCTGAAAGCACTAGACGATGAGCAGGTACCCTGTTGATAAGCAAAAATATATTAAATAAAATATAAATTTATTACCAAAAGTCAAACAATTTCTAGAGTATTTTGAATAACACAAGCTCGCAGATATTTTTTAAAATGAAAAAAAATTAAAATCGTTCTCATCCAGAATTATTTGTATTGAAACCAAAACTGTTGTTCCAGCATTACCCTGAATTAACCCGATTTACACCAAATTAAAAATTATAAGATTTTTATATTGTAAAAAAATGTCCGAATTTATTGTCCGAGGACATCGGGTGACAATATATTATTACACCACATTTATGAGTAATTTTTTTAAGGTTCATTTCTATATATCAATTAACAATATATCTGTATAATCGCATCGATCTTAGAGTATATACAAGAGATAGAGAGACAAAATTTAGTATTTAGGTCCGTGGGCATCAAATTAATCATTGGTCATTGCACAGGCGCTAACAGCAACGCGTCATGGCATCGACAACGTTAGTAGCGGAGCAGCGAATGAAATGCGCTTGTTATTGCTTTTCCCGAGTAACTAGTGATCCTGTCGTTCGTTAATGTCTGTTTTTTCTTCTCTTTTTTTTAAGCAAAACAGATTCAATTTCGGGTAACACTGTGAACACCCATCAGCTTAATAGCAAAGCTGCCAATTTAGATTCACCTTTTGCTTCGACTTCAGCTGCCTACCCCCAATAAATCAAAAGAAGATGTTTGCCGAAAAGACAAACAGATTCAATTTGTGCCGAAAGCTTACAGTGTAAGTGACGTTTGGAAGAAGCTCCCCATTATAAAGTTGAGTACCAAAGTAAAAATGTCACTGGAACACAGAAATTAGGCAGTTTCCTTTATCTCCTTGCGGATAAAATAGACAAGATGTGTTTAACAAGAAACATGTTTACGATGAAGTGCATAGGTAGAGACTTTTGTGAATATTCATGCGCTTATCAATGAGGGTTCAGAGTTCGAAAAGAAAGGTTTATCAGTATTATGACAGATGAGCACAAATGAATGAAAAAAAACACAGCTTTTAAAAGATGTAGCATATCAGCACCATGCATTTACAGAATTAGACAAAGCAACTTGAACAGGTCATTCGTCTGCCGCTGGTTTTGGAGTCTGCTATGATCTGACCAGAGTCGTGGACCCTAGGCGAAGCCGATACCACTTCTAATGTCGAAGATGTACTTATTATTTCGTTTTTATTACAGTATTTAAATAATCCTAAATACCAAATTTCGGGTCTCTATCTTTTACAGTTCTTGAGATAGCACCTTTCAAATATCACCTTTAGAGGGGGGTCAGGTTTCGATTGTGGGCGTTGCATCCAAAATTTTTTGATTGTGTGTTGCACGTACATTATTCGAACTAGGATACCAAATTTGGTTACTGTAGCTCTTATAGTCTCTAAGATCCACGCGTTGAAACAGACGGACATACGGACTTGGCTATATTGACTCGGCTGTTGATGTTGAAATTTTTTATATATATTTTATAAATATTTGTCGGAGAAGTCTCGATCTGCCTGTTAGATGCTAAAGATGGAGAACTACTATCGGTAGCTCTATCGACCAATATCGATGATGTCATCGATAGTTACATCGGTAAAAATTTAAATTTGTCCATGTAAATAAATAAGTAATGTAATAAAATCCACAGAACTAGCGCGCTGTGGATATGAATCGCTTTGTACAAACAGGTGTGATTAATGTATTATACATAAGTATTTTGATCAATAATAAGTCGAATTTAAGGTAAACGTCGGAAGTCCCCCACACTTAGTGCGTCAAGTATAGACAAGCAGGACTGCGATTGCACCAGTAAAGACTGTGAAAAGGATTTTGTACCTGATAGATAGAGTATTGAAAAAAAGAATAAATTTTCAAAAGGTACGACGACAAAGAATTTGACAATACGTCAAACTTGCAGGACCACTTGACAAGGTGTCATCCTGCAGACAGCTATAACACTGCATCTACAAGCAGCAGTTTCACATCGAGTATGAACTCTGTAGCGTCCTACTTTATAAGAGCCAAGCGAAAGACCGACATTGACAAAGCCTTTCTAAAGGTTTATAGCCCTACAAGTAATCTGCCCGTCGCACCGAAGACAAGTTCCCAGGACACATTGTTTCATTTTTTGAATGAGCGATCGGTGAAAAGTCAGAAACGCACGAGTAGATGTAATTCTTATTAAAAGGCAATATCTGGACAGGGCACTGCCACTCAAGATATTGGCCCTCTGTTATGGATTGCCTAAAAAACGAAGGATCAATTCAATATATGAAATTGTATATTACTTTTTATTACATCCGTCAACTAAATACCTCTTCATTCACGCTACGCCCGTAGAATCGGAAAGAGCTTTTAGCAAGGCGGGCCAAATTGTTTCCGAGAGCCACACCCGGCTCAAGGCGGGAAAATGTTAATATTCTTTTAATTTGTAAATCAAAACTTTTGGTTAAAATTGTAGGAGTATAAACAAAAAATTATATATTTTCATGTATTGCAATGCATTGTTACAAAGTTGTAATACCCCTTTTCCAATTTTCAAATGGATCGGGGTATAAAAATAAATAATCAATGACACTACATGTTGACTTCGGTGTTCCTCAAGTCCGTTCACGATCGCACAGAGGCAATTAATACGTAAGTGTAACTGAAGCAGCCCTAAATGTCTCAAAATAAAAATACTACAAAATTTATAATTAAGTAAGTAAAAACGGCTTCAGTATAATATCATAAAATATTTAGAGTCAATGGAATAAAAAAAAAACACACATTTTTCAAGCGATTATGTCTATACCAGCTATATAGTAGCTCGATATAGTCAAACAAATACCCAATTTGGTTGCAATCGGAAAGCCAAAAATGTTGTTTAAACAACGATAAATTTTACACCTGATGTGGGCACACAGAAATAAAAGATCTGGAAAGCAAGTTTGTTGTCTCTAATTCGTATAGTCTTAGTCTCTGAGATCCGTGCGCTCATATCGACGGACATTTTAGTCATATTGGCTCGGTGATTGAACCAAGAATACTTTGTGGGATTGGAGACGCCTGCTTCTGCCAGTTACATTCAATGTTTCAACAACTATTCTATGCTATGTTACTTTGTTACTTTATAGAGTCAATCAAACACAATTGTTTCAGATAGCTCTCAGACGATTAGTTATGGTTGTAGAGAACGCTAAGAGCTCAAAGAGCGTTCATACAGCAAACGCAATTGTACGTTGTGTATACTGTTGTTGTCTGCTATAGGAGACTTGCGACATAGCAGACAAAGAAGAACCAAATGAACTGTGCGTCAAGTGAAGGTCAGACATTGGTCAACAAAGCGGTTAGGGGGGGGCATACAGATACAGATCCATACGAATGGATGGTTCGTGCAAATTAAATTAGCTAGAAGTAAATAGCTTTCTTTGTCTATCTACTTACCGCTTGCCATCGATGCCAGCAATAAGCATTACATCGCACAGCTGCTGGCTATCGACATACAGTTGCATACGCTTTAGGACGCTGTCCGCATGATCACGACAGCGAAAGAACTCATCCTGACTGCCAGCCGAGTTTAAGCTGACCAGGCTGTAATCACGCGACAATGATCCCAAAGTATTATCGGCCATCATCGAAATGTGGCCTGATGTAGATGCTGTTGAGTCGCGACTGGGACTCTCCTTTTGATTCACATTTGCAGACGACATTTTAAAATTTTGGAAAACGCTTAAACTATCTATCTAACTATTACTAGGTTTTTTTTTTAATACATCACAAATATTTGCAAACTTGTATTAGCAGCTTTCTTTTGTTTTCCAGCGACGCGCACGTCTGCCTTGCAGCGATCGGGTTGAGTGACTGTTGGGCTCTCGTTGTTGTTATGGCGCATGGTAAGCTGTTGCTTTGTTTAGTTCCACTTGCATTTCTCGTCTCGAAAAACGACAATGGCACACATACATACTCATGCAAATGCATGTACACATGCACATGCACAGCAACTATAGCAGCATTGCTGTCGGCGCGGTGCTGCTGCTCGCGTTTGCGTCGTCGCCCGTTGTCAACAAAGAACTTTTACTGCGTACGAAATATTGCTCTTGTTTTCAACACAATTACATACGTCTGCACAGAATATGTGTGTATGCATAATATCTGACAATTGCCTAATAAAAAAACTATATAACTATAACTATTGTTATACTGTAGGTTTTATATATTTATCACACAGATACACACACACGGGAGAGCAATAACCGCAGCAACAACGCGTTTGGTTAAATGTTTTCAGACAGCTGTCGTCACAAGTAACCGTGTTGCCATTCAATTCTAGTTAATTTTGTAATGGCGTTGCCACACAGTCAAACCAAGTAAAACACCGCCAAATGAATTATTGAAAATTAAATACGTTACATATTATATTATATACATATATGTTTTTGCGTTTATTTGGAACATAGATAAACAGTATATTTGTATATATATGTCGTATTTATGAGATTAGTTAACTTTCGCTTTAATTGGCTGAAGTATGCCAACAGTAAACTTGGATAAATTCTCTAAGAATTCAATGTATAATGCATGTTCCCGTGCTGTTGCCATATCTGAGAGTTTTCTGGCAAAATCTTGTGTAATTCCCTTTTCCTCGAGCATTTCGAGGACCATGCCTTGTAGAGTGTCGTCGATTAGTGAGGCATCAATTGTAAAGCAGCTGTCATTCCAGTTTTGATTATAAAGTGATAGATCCTGTATCTCAAATACTTCACTCTTTGATGGCTGCTCCAACGAGTCTGCATAACAGTCATCAAACGCTGTTGTCTTGAATACACAAAAAATGGAGAGCAACAAATCAATTCTACGAATTAAAACTTCGAATTTCGGAACGCTTCTCACTGGCGATAAATCGCCAGATTCATCACAACGACGTGGCACACTCTTGCTGACATTGAAAAATATGTTGATTCGCTCAGTAGGTGACTCTCGGATTAGCTCCACCTTGGATCCAGAGAATTGTCCCGTAAAATCGTCGATCATGTAGGGCGGTTTCAAATGCACTTGAACGCGACGTTCTTCAAGAATTTCGGCAGTAAGAAATTCGAGTAAATTGCACTGTGATGGGGTTAAGCCTTCTGTTGTCGATGGTGCACACTTTTCTTCAATCGACATCGGTTCATCTTTTAAATTCTGCATCTGCAATGCTCTAAGAGAAATTGAACGTTGAATACTGGTTGACCGACAATGGAAGAGCATTCCCCTTGTAATCCTAAAGATCCTTAAAACATTCGACATTTTTATGCAAGAGAAAAGAATTTGTTTCTTCGAGTTAAAAAAAATTGATTTAATGGATTGAGAAAAATTTTGTTATAATGTTACAAGTCTGGCTTGCCAATTAATGAACCGACTCAAATGTCTAACTGAAAAGCCAAGGCTTGCTTTAAGGCAAAATTTATATCAATTACCCATTAAATGTTACGTTTTTATTGCCAGTCTTCCACTGACCCCAGTCTCAACTCTTCCTTTGTGCGTTCTATTTGCTTTAACTGAGTACAAAGAAGGCCAAGAAGGCAATGAACGCACGTACATACTTAATCCGCAAATCTCAGCAGGGTATAAAGTAAATAACTATATATAAATAAATAACATGTATGTGTGCGATAAGTGAGTGAGTATATGACATATGTATATAAAGGAATGCTTATTAATTGGGCGACGTATTCCGTTTTGGCGTCGATGGGGGCAAGTCCATTGTCTTGCATACCCAACCCGATATATCCACATCCTCCGCCTCCGCTTTACGTATCCATGGATGGATCTACAGATAGATCATAGACAAACAAAAAAAAATCAGTTTATTCATATACTAAATTATCGTCACTTACCAGCAATGTTTTGAGATCAGCACGTTCATCGGGTTGCTTCTTTAGGCATATATCCACAAAGTCCTTAAACTCATTTGAAAATATTTTATGCTCGAGCTTCGGTGGCGGTTCATTAACAATATAGTCTAAAAGCTCAAATATCGCCATTACTCTTGGTTCCAAGACAGTCTGGTTGCCATCCTCAATCGCATTATCTGCGAATATGGACTCTAGTGCATCCGTATTTGGCGGCGGTATTGGATACATTCCAATAGCCATTTCCACCAGGGACAGTCCTAACGACCAGATATCTGATTGTACCGAATAGTGTGTACCCTGCAGTCGTTCCGGCTATAAAAAAAATACACATTACTACCAGTTATAAACACTCTATAACAATTTTAATTTTAAACATTGAACTTAGACAACGCGAGTTTCTTCGGATTCTAAGAGCACTATTGATTATAAAATTATGTATAAAAACTAAGATTACCTACATACACATGGTGAAGCTAAGCAGTCCTCATATGAGCAAACCGCTTGGCTATGAGATACCCTGATAAAAAATTGAAATGCCCTTTGTTACTTGAAAGAGCAACATTTCGAATGTTTATAACAAGATCATTGATTTGATGCTAGGGACGATATAACGAAAAAACTTGCGTTTTTGATCCGAGCTTTGATTTGAATTGTGTGGGCAGTCTAAAAACACAAACAGTACTACAGTATTGTGTAAGTTGAAAAAAATTATATTAAAATAATAATATTAACCAGAAAACGCTCTAGTCCAGTGTGCTCGATTATGAGATACCATAATAAAACGCTAATACTGACGACGTGGGCCGTCGCTACTGGCGCCAATGCAACGAGTAATGGCAAACTTTAATTTTTGATCCGATCATTATGAAATAATAATATAATTATAATAATATAATTATAATATTATAATGATAATAAGCTATGCTAAATTTCGAGCATTTAAGGAACAAATTTAACCTGTTATTCGATTTTTCTCTTGACGGAGTTTTTGGTGTGGCAATAGTATATATGTATTATAAATTATATAATTATAATTATTTTTATATATTTATATATATAAAATCGTTTGTCCTGACTGACTGATTGGCAATCAACGCACAGCCTTAACGGTGAAAGTTACAGAGCTGCATTTTTCACAGAAGTTACATTTGGTAGTGAAAGTGAGCACTAAGAAGCGATTTCCCCAAACTCCAA
>JBANCX010001019.1:0-11434 GCA_037040065.1 Dettopsomyia nigrovittata | reverse complement strand
AGTTTGTTAATTGCTTGAGAAAGTTTTCTAAGCGTTTTGTGTGTGTTTTGTAAATGAAATATTGAATTGAATCTAGATACAGATAAATACGAAAATGCAGATGGTGATACTGAAAGTAGAACCAGCAACAGCTGCCTAGGAACTAAAATACACACACACACACACATATACACTGCAAAGTATAAAGTGCAAAAATCAAATTCAAAATGAATAAATAATTATTAAATAAATTTATTAAGCTATATATTTGATTATATTTAAAATGATTTTGAATTGTTCCTCAAATATTTAAATTAATTCTTTGAATTTAATTGAATTTTGGTATGTGGCTCGTACAGTGTAGGCTTTTATGCCTTTTTCTGTTCAGATCTCTGAGTTAAATTATTATAATAAATATAAAATTATTAAAAAAATATTAAAATAAATGGTTAATTCACATATTTAAATTACTTATGTAAAAGTTAAATTGCTTATAGGAATTTCTGTCAGTGTAAAATCTAAAAATTTGTTTTCTATTTTAGTTCCTATCTTCATTGAGAATAAATAAATATAAAAAGAAAATAATTAAAAATCTGTCAATTAATATTTTTAACATTTTACAATTGATTGTAAATGGTTTATCATTGAATTAAATATTAAATAAAATTATTAATTTATTTTGAAAGAATTTATTGTCCTTTGTTGGATAAAAAATATTTAATATTATTATTTGGATTTTTTTTAAATTTTTTTTTATATTATTTCTTTGAGTGTACATAAATGCGAAAAATTTTCCTATTCAAGCAGCACCATTTGTATGTAGTAGATAATCAGTTCTCTTTTCACCCGGCCAGTCAGTCAGTCAGTCAGTTCAGAGCCCTGAGGCCGAAAAAATAAAAATAAAAAAAAGGTTCCCATTTTTGTCGCTGACGCAGCTGCTGTTGCGGTTTATTATGGCTAAAGCTATGCCTGTATCTGTGTGTGTGTGTGTGTGTATTTAGTATCTTTAAGTTTGATTCAGGAGCAAGGACTGAACTTTGACCAGGAGGCATAACGCGAAATGCTTTACTGCCTTTTGCCAAATGAGCACAACTCAAATGCAAACTGCTGATGTTGTAGTAACCATAATTTGATCCAACATTGAGCCATTGTGCAGAAGACAGGCAAAAGCGACCGGAAAGTCATTCAAGCCAGCTTCAACAGTTGAAGCAAACTGTTGTTAAAAGTGATGCTAAATTAGCTAGTTAGTTAATATAGTATATAGAGTTGGCCGTTTTTTTTGTTTGTATTTAAAAAATTAGAACAAACTACATAGATATCCGTTAATTAAGCTTAACCTCTGCTAGGTCTTGCCCTTGACAATCAGAGCATTTGGTCCCTTAGATGAATTTAAGGTAATATCAAAATTTTTTAATGCATTTGAATATTGAAAATATTTCTTGACATCTTTAACAGGTTTGTATAGAAATCTTTATGAATTTTCAAAAAAGAAATTCAATATTGTTAAAACAAATTATATATTATTCAAAAACTAAGCATAAATATAAATAAAAATAAATATATATAAAAAATATATATTTATTTAGCAGTTTTTTGTTATTAAATAATGTATTTTTAGCTAATTTTTTTTCTTTTGCAACTTAACAACACTGTAACACAGTACAGAATGAATGCTGAAAGAGAGATAGATAAAAATAAGCAAAAAAAAAAAGAAGAGAAGAGCGTTGAAGCTGCCAAAGTCTGTGACTTTATCCTGTACGGAACGGATACGGGTTTAGCTCCTTATCCACTTTAGTCCACTTGCTGCTCTTGATGCTGCGATAACCTTTTAATCGAATTAATTGCATAAAACTCTTCAAGGTTCTGTTGAATGTCTCAATAGTACATATATATGTATATACTTTGATAAAAGCACAAAAGGCGGGTCGGCAAAATGTATGTGTGTGTGTGTGTGTGTGTGTGTGTGTAGGGGCACACACAAAGGCATACGCAAATGGCTTTTAAACTCTCTCTTTTTTCTCCACTCTCTTATCTTCTCAGCAGTTCTTCAAAATAAAACTGCACTTGAATGGTTTATACATATATATTTTAAACGTCCCTATTCAGACCTCCCTTTTCTTCTCTCTTTCTCCTTCTCTTCGTTCAACTCTTAACAGACAAAGTTCTAACTTCTAACCCATACACACACACACACACACACACAGACAATGTAAATTTGAGGTTCTGTGTGAATACTGTGGGGCAAAGACAAGCATCAATCAATCCATTAAATATGGACTACAACAACAAACAAGTGTGCACTTGCTTTTAAAGAGAGTCCTAATTGATTTATATTGTTCTTGAAACATCAAAAACATCCCTCACTTACATACATCTATATAAAACACTCTAAATCCCTTTCTCAATTAGCAACCTGACAACACTTTTGAACGGATTAAATCGAAGTTTATATTTCTTCAAGGCATTTTAAAATTATTTCACTTTTTTTTTATCAGATAAAAATTCAATTGAAAATTTGTTGGTTAATTTTTTCAATATTATTTATAAAAAATATTTAAATTAATCATAGTTTGAAGGTGTAGGCTCAAATAGAGCTTTTTCTTTTGGAATTCAAAGAGTGTATATCGATTAATTGACAAGTTGAACGATCAAGATGCTTAAGTAGGTAATTAGAAATGGCAGTAATAGGTTGACTGTGTGCTGATAGTAGACGACAAAGGATGGCGAATTCGCCTCGCGGCGAATATAGAGAGATAATCAAGAGCGACACAGAGAGCTAAGTGCGGTCAGTTGCGTTTAAGCCTTTGACGGAACAGGTTGTAAGTGAGAAATCAAGCAATAAAATATACTATAACGATCATTGAACGGAACAGCATTAGAAAATTTTATTAATATTATATTAATCTATTCGAAATTACTTTAATTAAATAAAAATTTGACATAAATGATTTATTTTAGAGATAGAGCTATTGAAAAAATATATTTTTTTGAGTATTAGATTCAATTCAAGTTGTGAATTGTGTTTTCAATAAAAAAACAGCATTAATCAATAGAAAAAAGAAATATATTATTATTTAATTTGATATATTTATATGAAATTAAAATACACAAATTAAAAATTGATCAAAAATATTCTCATCGTACATGCAAATCAACAATAAACAATTAAAGTGCAAGTAATTAAATATTTTTAATATATTTTCTTTGCTCATAAATAAAGAACTTTTTAATAAATTTAAAAAAATGTTTGCTATTTATTTAAATTTTTTTCGAAATAAATTGAAAATATCTGAAAGTCTGTGAAGGTGACACTGTACAAAGAGAAAATAAAAAAATGTATTTTAAGTGCATACTTTTGAGCGCACTCTTTATATGAATACCAAAACATTTTGCAACACTAGTATGCAGTAAAGATGTCATGAAACTAAAACTACTTTGCCAGCCACAAAATGGTCGCATATACATATATAGATATATGTATATGTATGTATGTATATATTTTAATTTGCACATTTATGGCTTGCCATGCAGATGGGAATGAAAATGAAAATTGTAAATGGAAAAAAGCGCAAAACTCTCAGGTAAAAAAAGTA
Source organism: Dettopsomyia nigrovittata (assembly GCA_037040065.1). Taxonomy (NCBI): domain Eukaryota; kingdom Metazoa; phylum Arthropoda; class Insecta; order Diptera; family Drosophilidae; genus Dettopsomyia; species Dettopsomyia nigrovittata. Next base: position 7,862 of record JBANCX010001019.1, on the reverse strand, counting down.
GTAATAGTAATAGTAGTAACAAAAAATGCAACTGCTGTTGCTTTCATTCTTTCTTGTTGTTGTTGTTGTTGTTCTTGTTGTTATTATTTTGAGAATATATATGTATGTACATATATGCAAAAATATAATAGAAATAATGTGCACCTTATGTGAAAGTGGCAGGTCGAGCAATTGCCACACACACAGAGAGAGAGAGAGAGAGCTAAAGAGAGACAGTCTAAACAGACTTGGGCCAAAAGCAAAAGGACTTCTTGGCTGTTAGCTTGCTGGTTGTAAGTCTGCATCTGAATGCCAGCATATTGTGTATTGTACAGTGCTCCTATGGGCATATGCAGTAGTAGTGTACAATGGTCACAAAAATTACATTTTAATATTTTCTTTCTTAAAAAAAATATTTTGGAAAAACATTAAAAAATTTTTGAGAAATTCTTAATTCAAGCCAAACAAGCTAAGTCTCATTCAAATTGACAAATTCCAATACAAATATAAATATTATTTAAATTTTTTATAAAAGTGCTTGAAAACAATTATTGGTTGAACAACAATTTTTAAGCAAATTTAAATTTTAACATTTATTTATGATCATTATATCATTAATAATTGTTTTCTTAATTTTTGTAGAATCAATATTGATTACATTATTAATATTAATATATTTTGAATTTTTCAAAAAAAATATTTGATTTCATTATTCCATAGTACATACATTGACAGCTCTGCCCAGACAGTGGCACAAAAAGACAAAGAGACTGAAGAGACGTTGAAGAACAGACGAATTTTTTGTTGCTTTTTTTTTGTTTATTCTTTTCTGTGGCCGCCGTTGTTGGCGTGCTTGGCGAGGCTTAACTTTGACTGCTATGTATAAGTAGATGTATATATATGTGTATGTGTCTGTGTGTGTGTGTGTGTGTGTGCGGGTGTTGCTGTTGTTGTTGCAAAAATAAATTTGCATGTGTGGCTGGTCAGTGGTGTCAGACGACGCTTTAGCCCCATGTCCCTGACAGTTTCAGCATCAGAGCATCACAGTCTGTGTGAAAAATGTAATTTCAACGTTATCCTGACGTAATGCCAACGTTATCTGCTTTCACACACACACACACATGGCCATGCTAGACACACTTAAACATATAGCAAGAAAATGCAAACAGACAGAGAGATAGAGAGAGATAGAGAGAGAGAGAGAGCAATAGAGTGTGACTGAGATAGGGTTAACCATATGTTTGTAATTTTTGCCTTTGTTTTGGTAACATTTTGTTTTGGCTCTTTGCCTGTTTTTTGTATTTTTACTATCTCTTACCCATACACACACACACACACACACACACACACTTTATTGCACATCTTCAGTTTTTGTGTCACATTGTTAGTTACGGATTTTGGTTTATATTTATTGCATAAATTTGACGCCATAAAATGGAATTTGTCATATACCAAAAAATTTGTTTTGAATTTTAATTTACTTGTTCGTCGGCAACGATACAGTTGACAGTCTAAGCTGTCAACAGAACAACAACGACAACAAGCAGCAACAGCTAGTTAAAAAAGAATAACAATGGATATAAACAGGTTGAAAGCCTGTCATGCGGAATTATCTTTATCTTGAGCGCACATAAGTATGCTATGATTTTTTGTTGTTGTTAATCAAATGCCTGCTCTCATTGTACCGTATACAATAAAACTTATGTTAATTAACATTAGCTTTTATAGATAAATATATATATTTTTTTAAATTTTATCTCATATAAAAATTTCTTTAGGTTTTTGCTCTCTCTCTGTCTCTTCAGTTTCTGTAACTCACTCAAGAGTAAGCTTATGTTCTCTATCTCAGTTAAGTGCACTTTGATTTCTCTCGCAGCAACAGTGGAAATACGAAAGAAAACAGAAATAAAAAAATAAAAAAAACAAAATAAACTAGTTGATAGCTTTTGGATGGGAATGAATGTTTGTGTCTCTCTGTTTGAGCATGGATTGAGAGATTTATGCTCGCAGCAGCAAATTGTTCTTGTTGCCGCTGGGCTATTGCAAGTGTTGTTATATATATATATATATGTATATATGTGTGTGTCAGTGTGTGTGTGTATTTTACAAATAGTTTGGTCAATTCAATTCATTGTTTATTGATATTGGAATATACATATGTTTATACACAAATCCCTTCGAATCATCATGTGTTGGTATTTTATAAACGAATTTAAAAAAAAAAAAATCTCATCAAATATATAAAAACGATCTTTATAAGATGTACTATGTAAAATAATTTGTATTTTTTTCTACAGTTAGTTGCTTTTTTCATCGATATTTATAATTTTATCGATTCTATACTATTTCGCGATGCGCTGTCCTTTTTTACATTGCTCCAGTGTCAATTGGACAGCAGAAGGAGATGCTTTATTCGAATGACAAAAAGTTAAATCAACTTAAAAACAAGAAAAAATTTAAATATTAAAAAATTTCCATCAAATCTCTTCAACTATCATAAATTTATTTAAATTTATTTTTAGTTTTTTTTTCTTCTAATTTTTTTTACAAACTTATTTATTTATTTAGTTGAACGTCTTATGTATTCATCAATTTCTTCTTATTTAACAACATCAACTGGGAGCAATTGATATAGTTGTATTTATATTATTTTCCTTTAATTTATCTATCTATTTATTTATGTATTTATTTATTTCACTCTCTTCGTCTATCTACTATCTGCTTGTAATAGTACATCCATAAAATCCCATTTATTTTTATATGTGAGACGGGAATCTTTAAGGCTGACAGAGCTTCAATTGTGGGTTTTGACGTTTGCTAATAACCCTGTCAGGTTGAAGCTTTTCGCTCAAAGCAGCCAAAGCGTGCCATACGCCATGTTCGATAATTTGAGAGAACTGTCAAGCAGGCAGTCTGTCAGTTTGTCAAACTGTCAATTCATCATTCTGTGAGTTTGTCTGTTCATTCGTTTGTCCATTCGTTCGTTGGTTCATTGGTTCCTTCGTCAGTCAGGCAATCAGTTGAGTTTTGCTGCCTTTTTTTGGCTTTGATTTTCACCAGTACACAGGTCGTAGGTCACATTCAAGCTCTGCTTTTTAGCAAAAGGATGATGGAATGATTAAGTGTGTGTGTGCGTGTGTGTGTGTACCAGGGCTGAGGTATGTCAAGTATCTCAAGTTTGATGGTATTTGGCCGATAGAAAAGCAGGCTAATTAACATGCAGGCAATGGAAATTTTGATGTACTAGTTAATGCATTTAAATTAAATTAACATTTTGGGCATACCTTTAAAGCCCAAACTAACATCGCTTGGGGTATGTTTATAGTTAATTTATGTTTATTTATATCAAATTCCATATAACAATTACCTGCAATGAAAGAGAATATAAAACAATTAAAATTTAATTAGAAAATATAAAATTAAATTTTAGAATCTTTTGTATACTATATAAAATAAATTAACTATTATTATTTAGGCAAAAAAATATTATTTTTAAATTCCCTGTTTAATAACTTAATTACCAAAGGTACACAATACTACAAGCGGCAACAAATAAAACATGAATAATTTATTTCATAATATTTGATTTATTTCTATTTATTTATTCTCTCTCTCTCCATGTCTCTCTCTCTCTGTTTAAATAATATCTCAAATATGATTATTACTAAATAAATCTTTAAAATTTCATTAGTAATTAATGCTTAAATTGTTACCTCTCAACTAAAATTATATATTTAATAAATAATTGATTAATTCAATATGATTTAAATCGTTTGCATTAACATTATTGCGTTAACAGAGCTCTGTTAAGTGGAAGTGTTAAATTTAACAGCATGAGCTCGTTATGACTCCATTTTGGTTCTCATTTTTTTTTTTGTTTGTTCTGTTCTCAATGCATTTTTAGCGTATTGATGCTCAATGGTTGAGCAAAGTGTAAGCTCTTTGGCTATTGAAAAGCAGCTACTGTCTCCTCTCTATACATATGTGTGTGTGTGTGTAAGTGGGTGGGTGGATGGGTGGGTGAATGGGTGGCTGCTGTTGACGTTCGTCTAGTGGTTGCTGTTAAAATAAAGTTGTATATATAAATATATATATGTATGTGTGTGCGTTTCGTTGACGTTTGACTGTCTTTTGTGCTTGATGCTTACTTCAGCTTATCTTTTATCTCGCTTACAGCTTACTCCTCTCTTGTCCGCTTACGCTCTCTCACTATCTTTGTCACCATGAACATGTATGTGTGTGTGTGTGTGTGTGTGTGTATACTCTGTATAAATTGAAAATAGGTGAAAGAATGGCATGGGTATATATGTATGTACATACAACTTGCTCAGCAATTTATGGTTTTTTCACAATGAAACCTTTCTAATTATAAATTTATTAAATTTTTAATCAATTGTTTGTTTTTTCTTTTTTGTTGCACTTTTACAGGGTATCTTATGGTCACGCGATAAGCGCTTTAAGCTAAAGTTTATTTATTCCACTTACATCCTGTGCAATTGCAAGCTGCTTTCATTTGCAGTCACAGTCGCAGTCACAGTCGCAGTCACAGTCGCAGTTGCATTTGTGCTGAGCTCCACTCAACTTATGGATTATATATACTTATAAAAAACACACACAAACACCCATACGTACAGATAAAATATATACAAGTGTATTTGTGTGTGTGTGTGTGTGCGTGCGTGTTGGCAACTAATCTCATAAATCCCAAAGGTAAATATACACAAACAAGCAAAGAAACGTTTAAAAAGAATTGCTTAAAACTTATCTTCTTTTGCTCTCTCGCTCAGTGTGTGTAATATGCGTGTATGAATACTATTCTATGCCACTGTGATATCATTCACAGGACCTTTCCCCTTTCCACTTCTTCCTGCTTTCTATCGTTTCATCTTTTTTTTTTGTAGTTTAGTCTTGATGCGAGCTTCTCATGTAGCAGCTGCCTGCATTTTATTTCCATTTAATTTGCGGTCTCGACTACAACGACTGCGACTAGTACAAATAAAATTGTGTACGAAGTACTTTCCTTGAACTTTGCCCAAAGCCATTTGGGAATATGAGTGCACGCATCTAAAGATGACTCACAAAACCAATATACCCCAAATAGACCACACACACACACACAGACACACGCACATTTGTTGTATTGCCAAGTCCAAGAGGCAAATGCTATATTTACAATTCTCTATGAATATTTAATATAGTGCTAGTACACACACACACACACACACACACACACATATGTATATACAAATAAGTTGTAAAGTTGAAAAAGGAAACGGAAGCTGACATGTAGTATGTATGCAGCCATTTTGTATATGAAAAAAAAATTAAATGAAATAAAATATGAACAATAAAATAAATAAAAAAATTATTTAATTTATTTCTTACTCTTTGAGATTATTGCCAAAAGCACTTTAAAAATTAATTTCATATTGATAAATAAAATATTTCTCGTTTTTAAAATTGATTGAGAGAATTCAAATACAAAATAACAATAAAATAAATAACAAAAATTACAAAAATATTAAAGAATTTTAATTAAAATATATCCAAAAGGAATTCCCTTCAAATGAATGAAATATAAATTTCAGAAAAATTTCAGATTTTAGTGTGTAAAAAAAAAGTTGTTTGTCACACTTGTTTAAGAATAAATAATTACAATTTCAAAATAAACAAATGAAAAATTGTTTTTTTTTTTAAATTTAAGATTTTTTAAACTAAGTTCGTATTTTTGATTTTATGAGTATTTGCTTTGGGAATTGTTCACAATTTTATTTATTTTATAATGAAAATTGTTTGATAAAATAACCAAATGATTCCTATGGGATCCATTGGATATATATTGCTTTAAAAATGAATTAAACTTTTTCATCTTCAAGAAAAAATTCGCAAAAGAAATTTTCTATTTTTCCTATTTAATAAACTTTAGTTGAAATAAAATTGAATATTACAAAATTACTAAGAAATTTCCTAATCATATTTTAACTTAAATAAATAGATTTTTTAGATTATAAATATAATTTTATTCCAGTTTCTTGGCAATCGTATAATGGGTAACACATTTTAGCTTTAGAAGTAACATTGTTGTTTCCGTTTTCAATTTCCTGCTAGTCTTACACTCCATTTGCCCGCAGTGTTGAACAGTGCCCGTTCATGTACTGTGGGCAAGGTGTGTTGCTCACCCACAAAATGTCAACACTAACGCCCAAAATACACAGATAGACAGACACACAGACAGACAGATAGTGAAACAGACAAACACATGTATGTATATATGTGTGTGTGTATATAATATATGTGTAGAGACAACGTTTGCGACAGTTGGTGGAAACTTATTTGCCGAATGACACACAAATTCGATTGGCGGCAAACGTTGGCAGCAGCAGCAGCAATTGGCAATGCCAAAAGAAGCAGCAGCACAAGATGATGATGATGATGATGAAGAAGAGTAAAGAGGGAGAGAGAGAGAGTCGCAAGTTATTGAGTCACTGGACAGACCCGCGTGCCAACTGAAAAGGAAGTCTGAGTTGTTAAGCTGCTTTCGGCGCACTATCTGTTCGAGTACAAAACATACACACATGAGCACACAAACAAACAAACCAACAAACACACACGTACATAGTATATATATATATATATGTGTATATATACGAGTAGTATAATATATATATATATACAAACAAACGGCTCGCCATGTTTCATTTGTTGAAAGTGGTCAAGAGAATGGCTTCAAATGTTTAGCCATGTTGCTTTTTCACATTTGCAGAAGCATGAGCAGCATCAGCAGCAGCACTCACCACATCAGCATTGGTATACCTTGCTCTCTCCGCTGGCAAACCAACAAACATTTACCATCATCGTTGCCTTCTTTTTGGCATGCTCTTTAGCAATACCGCCCCATACATCTCTGAACCAGAACTTTTGCTTATGCTCTTTGCCAGTTGCCCACTATTTGCTGCTGCTCTTTATGTGCTAGTATTTGTGTGCAATTTTTATTCGCTACTAAATCTCCCAAATGTGTGCAACGCCACATCGTTGCGTATAAACTTAGAGACCAGGGATACTCCACAAATGAAATTCATGTAAGTGTTCAAGAAAAAATTAAAATTATAATAATTAATAAATTAACTTCTATTTTTAGTAATCGGTTTAAATAAAATTAAATCGAGTGTTAGACAAAAAATGTATAATAAAAAATTAAATTCAAAATTATGTTGAATATGTAAGAAAAAATTAAATAGAAAATGATATAAACATTTTTTTCAAGTATAAATATATTTAAATAAATGTTTTTAATATTTTTAAAGTTTATTTTTGTATTATATAAATAATTTTGATTTGTTTATATTTAAAAACAATTTTTATAATTATTGTTGATGAGCCTGTTTAAGATTAAGATTGTACTTAACATAGAAAGTAGTTTATTATGCTTCAATAACTTTAATATGAAAGAAAGTTTTAACAAAAAAACTTAAGAAATTAAATTTAAGTTATTTAATTTCTTATAAGTAAAGAATTCTTTAATAACTTTATTTTCATAAATTAAAAAAATTCAAATAAATTGAATTTAAGCTTTTTTTTAACGCATTATTATGATAAGTCAAATATTAATTTGTGTTTTAAAAAAATTTAATCTATCATATCAAAATCTTATTCATCTTCAGTTTCAGCAAAACAAACGAAAACCAAAACGCAAAAACAAAAAAAAAAACAATTTCTTTGTTGTATATTCTTCCAGCCCTGGTTATGTAGATACGTTTTTGACAATTTTTACTTTAGCCTGTGCCTTTGATGCTGACTTCTTCACAGTGTCCTTCTCATCTTTGTCTGCGCTTTATTTATTTTAGCTACCAAATTATTTTTTAGAGAGCACACACACACACACA
>JBANCX010001017.1:0-11439 GCA_037040065.1 Dettopsomyia nigrovittata | reverse complement strand
GCATTCGCCCAGCTCATGCCCAAATCCAAATATCCAGAAATTTCAGCACCATCGCTACTCATATACGATGTGAATACAATTGTCTATTTAAACATTATTATATAATTAACAATATAACTTAATTAACTAAGTCTTACCGCAAGAAATTTATTAAAAATGGGAATCTCTCGACGTTTATATTCCAGTAAAACAGGATCCATACAATTCTCTGGCATAAAGATACTAAAAGGTTGCACTCCAGCTATCTTAGGCCTAAGAGCTTGTTGAGCCTGATCGACACGTTTATAAAACTCTTTCTCATCGTAGGGTATTCTCGTCGAATGATATCCCAATTTTCTTATCTCGCCAGCTACTTTAAGGCTACCCAAATAACTAATATCTACAATAGATGACAGTGAATCAATGTATTTCGTATATGTCTTGAAATTCAAAACGCTAAAATCCACTATTTTGTCTCCCATTTTTTATAAGTAATTATTTATATATATTTTTTTTTCAGCTTTTCTATATAGGAAATAACGAATATTTAAATTATGCTTGAATGCATCTCTTATTTATGCATCTTACCTTTGTATTTTATTATTTTTTTTAATATTTTTTTTTTTAAGGAATATATTGAATTGAAATCAGTAAATTAATGAATGATTATTTTTAAATATGTAAACCTACTCAGATAATATAAGTTTTTAAACATTTTTTTTATATGTCATTCATTGTCTTATGCCATAAAATAATAATTATATGTTTTTTATTAATTAGGTTTTGATTTATTTACAATTTTATTCTTTTTTCAGCGACCAGCTGAAGTTAAATGCAAATATTTTATAAGAACAACGCAGAAGAATGAGCGCAAGCTTATAACGTAACTGAGCGTGACGTCATTGCATATCAGATGTGTCCTTGCTCATTGTGTGTCTTAAACGCAGTGAGGGAAGTTTGACTTAACACTTTCTTTGCAGCAAACTAATTTTTTTATTTCTATTTTATAATTTTTTTGAGTATGCAGTACGCTCTGCCTCTTTACTGCACTCAGTGATCTATGCACTCATTCGACTGAGCTACCTCTTTGTTAAACTTGCCTCGCTTTGTTTAACACACAATGCCCTTGCTTATTGGTAATTTTGCTTTACCTACTCATAGGCCATGGGGCTGTATATACTCGCTCTCTCAATTGCAGCTCTTACCGTTTACGCTAGTCAGTCAGATTTATAAGAAAATATCTGTCGTTTATACTTTCCATTTTAATTTCTCTTCAAATTGTTTATAATCTCTTAAGAATACACTTGAAAACATCAAATGCATGATCATCAACCACTTTCGTGAACAAAAAAAAGCTGCCAAAAGCATAAACATCATAATTTGGCATACATATACATACATACATAGTCCCTGAGAAATATTTTTATGATTGTGTGTGTAAGAAAAAAAGAAAAAGAAAAAGAAAAGAAAAAGAAAATGGCAAGACACGGTAGACTGAATGCCGCCTACGTCATCGATAAGCATCATAAATAATGTTATGCTTGCGGCCCATGGCACATGGCAGAAGGCACTTCCCGAAATCCAAAAGAGACAGAGAGAAAGAGAGAGAGAGAGAGAGTAAAATATTTACTCACATGTATAAAGTAAGAAGAAGCATACTCATTTACTAATTTGCCAGTTGAAGAGAGTGTTTAGTTCGGACGAGCGGTCAGTGTGTGTGCTAAGCGCTCCAAGACTGGATGTTGCGGTTGCTTGGAGCAAAAGCTACAAAGAAGAAAAAAACAAAAAATCAAAAACAAAAATTTCTTTTTACGTAATTTTTTAAGGGTGTGTGCGTGTGTGTGCTTATAGTATATACAAATATACATATGTAAAAATTGAAAAATTCATCAACGAAATGGCTGATGCATTTAGAAAATTCAATTAGTTTTGAATGCTGTTGTGTTTGGAGAAATATTATAAAATGCATTTGTATCCAGTTTACATTTATGTTGTTTTATTTTTAAAATATGCCCTCGCCGCTGGCACCGATGGACACACTAAAATAACAGTGGGTAAGTTTTAAAATAATAAATTAAAACAACTCACAAAAATAATCATTTCTTATGTATTTTAGGTGCTATTTTCTATGAAAATGAAAAGGAAATTGAATTGAGTTTCGATCGAGCCTTTCAGGATGTTAACAATTTAAAGTTTTTTGATATACAATTTATAGCAATCAAGCGTTATATGCCAACAAATGATAGTTTTCAATTGCAGCAGATCAGTAAGTGAATTAAACTATAATTAATAATATAAATAATTAAAATATATCTTCCGTTTAGCTTGTGAACTGATTTCCAATGGCGTTGCGGCTATTTTTGGACCAAGTTCAAAGGCAGCCAGTGGTACGTAATATTGGCTATATGCTGTTCATTGAAAAACATATGTTTATATGAGTAAAAATGTATATTTTGTTGTTGTTCTTCTTCTTCTTGTTTGCTCTGTGTTTATCGTTTTGTAATCGTTTTTGTTGTAGATATTGTAGCGCAAATAGCAAACACAACCGGCATTCCACATATAGAATACGATTGGAAATTGGAGGCTACACGTCAGGAGCATCTAAATAATCAAATGACAATTAATGTAGCACCTACCTTGACAACATTATCTCGTGCTTATTTTGAAATAATTCAAACAAATTATAATTGGCGTCTATTTACATTGATCTATGAAACGCCAGAAGGTAAGAAGTCTAATTAAAATTTAATTTTCCATATAATATAATATAAATAAATGTTGTAGGTCTCGCTCGTTTACAAGATCTTATGAAGATACATTCAATAAATAATGAATATGTTAAGCTGCGTAATTTGCAAGATTATTCAGAGGATTATCGGGTGTTATGGAAGGAATTGGATGAAACATTGCATGAGCATCGCATTATTTTGGATTGTGAACCAAAAAATCTAAAGGAACTATTACAAGGTTCATTAAGCTTTAATTTGCAGGGACCATTTAGAGTGAGATTGCTTAGTCGCTTGACTTAACTAAAAATATATATTAATTAATTTGTTAAATTTATAGAACTGGTTTCTTACCCATTTGGACACACATAGCTCAGGCTTGCAAGATATCTATAATGAGAACTTTAAGGCGAATATAACATCGGTACGCCTCAAAATTGCAGATCCAAATCCATTTGAGCGCAAGAAGACACGCCTCAGTCAAGTGGATGTGAGTAAAAAATGTATAAATCTTTGAGATTTATTAATAAACAAATCAATTTCAATTAAAGCAAATACTTAACAAGCAAATGATGATACCTGTACTTATCTATGATGCAGTTGTGCTCTTTGCCAACTCAGCTCGCAATGTTTTGACAGCCATGGAAGAGTTTTATCCGCCGGAAGTGCGTTGTAGTGCTGGCTACAGTAGTAGTCCATGGCCCACTGGTGCTTTTATTGTCAATGAAATGAAGACTATATCGGAGGATGATGTTGAACCGAAATTCAAAACTGAAAATATGAAAATAAATGAGTTTGGACAACGTTCAAATTTCAATTTGGAAATCTATAAGCCGACGGTGAATGAACCATTGTTAGTATGGACACCAGACAATGGTATCAATGTACAGAAACCAAGTTTATTAATGGAGAGTTCGTCAGCTGCTCAGGATTTCTCAGAGAGGCGTAGAGTCTACACTGTCGTGACACATTATGAGAAGCCCTATTTTATGTTAAAGTAAGCTTAAATACGTTTTACGCGAATATCTGAAATAAATGTTTAAATTTTTATTTTATTTTGCAGAGAGGATCAAGAGAACTTCCAAGGTGTTGAACGATTTGAAGGTTATGCTGTGGATCTTATAAGAAAATTGTCTGTTCTTATGGAATTTGATTATAATTTTATGATTGTACAAGGCAATGGAAAATATAATGAAGAAACAAAACAATGGGACGGCATTATACGCAAACTAATAGATCATGTAAACATATGACATTAAATTTATCGATTATTTTCTAATTTCTTTTTATATTATTTCAGCACGCTCAAATCGGTGTTTGTGATCTGACCATCACACAGTTGCGTCGTTCGGTTGTGGACTTTACTGTACCATTTATGCAGCTGGGCATAAGTATTTTATATTATAAGAAGCCACCGGATCCAAAGAATCCTTTTGCTTTCTTGAAACCTTTTGCTCCCGAGGTATGGATCTATATGATATTTGCACAGCTTGTCATGACCTTGGCCTTTGTGCTCATTGCTAGGTAACTGGAAATCAGCTTAAAACATTGATAATTAAATTAATTAATCAATTTTATATCTTAGACTTTCCCATACCGAATGGATGCCACCAAATCCTGCTATTGAAGATCCAGATGAATTGGAAAATATATGGAATGTGCACAATTGTTTCTGGCTTATGATAGGTTCTATTATGCAACAGGGCTGTGATATATTACCCAGGTTAGACATTATCTTAAATATCTTGCAAAATGAGTATTTAAATGAATATTTTCAGAGGTCCTCCTATGCGCATCTTAACTGGTATGTGGTGGTTCTTTGCCCTGATGATGCTCAGCACATATACAGCCAATTTGGCTGCCTTTTTGACCAGCGACAAGATGCAGAGCACAATTAATAGTTTGGGAGATTTAATTGAACAGTCTGAGGTTAAATTTGGCAGCATGAAAGATGGCAGCACCTCATCATTTTTCTCTGAATCAAATGAAACGGACTATCAACGTGCCTGGAACCAAATGAAGTCATTCAATCCATCATCATTCACTACAAATAATATTGAAGGCGTTGAACGTGTCATCAAAGAGGAGGGCAAATATGCATTTCTAATGGAGACCACCAGCTTGACATACAATGTTGAACGAAATTGTAAATTGCAACAAATTGGCGAGCAAATTGGTGAAAAGCATTATGGTTTGGCAGTACCTCTTGGTAAGTTAATAAATAATTAATTAAATTATTAAAATTAAAAGATATTTTTATAATTTTATTTTTATCTTTTCTCTGTAGGTGCCGACTATCGTTCAAATCTGAGCGTTTCCCTGTTGCAACTCAGTGAAAAGGGCGAATTGGACAGATTAAAAAGGAAATGGTGGAAGCGACACAATGTCACCTGTGAGGCGATCCATGTGGTTGATGGCGATGAGTTATCTATCATCGAGCTTGGCGGTGTTTTTCTTGTACTAGCCGGTGGTGTGCTCGTTGGCGTCATTGTTGGCATCATTGAGTTTCTATGGAATGTGCAACATGTAGCAGCCGAAGAGCGTTTGACGCCCTGGCAGGCCTTAAAGGCCGAACTATCGTTTGCAATGCGTTTGTGGGTATGCAAAAAGCCGATGCGTATATCAAGCAGTAATAGCAGCGGTGGAGACAAGTCATCCAGACGCTCATCGGCATCGAGACGTAGTTCCAAAGAACTTAAAACACGCAGCAAGTCGGCTAGTTAGAAATTAGGTTATATTTGAATTTTTTGTTTGTTTTTTTTTTTAAGTGCATACTGCTTGAATAAACAAATTTTTCTTTGTCAAAAATAAAAAAATATTCTGCTAAAAAAAATGATCAATTTAACATATGTATACAGTTATTGAGTAAGATTTGTGTTGTTGTGCCAGCTACATACATACATACATATGTATATATAGAAATTTATAAAAAATCTGTTTTTTTTTTCTCTAGCGACTATTTTTTATGTATACCCTACATTTGAAAATGTGTGGGTGTTTGGCATGGACTACAACATAGTTGGTTAGCATTTTAATTGTTTGGCTCATTTCCAGTTGCAGCTCATCACAACTGTCTGTGTGGCCCAATGCTGCTCTGCTCTCCTTTTTACGCTTTTCCATAAAAATCAAATGGCTCTTGGGCCACGCTCCCACCCACGATACAATTTGCTAAATTAAGCAGCACTCTGCTCTATTCTATCTCTCGATCTTCGTGCTGACTTTTCCAAAATGAAATAAAAAAAAACAAACAAAAAAAAAATTATTTGTCTCAGAGCGTTCAGTACTCGGTGAGCAGTGCCACGGTCAGGTTCCAATTATTGGCATATTCCATAATATTGGTATAAATGGAATCTATATTTGTCGTGTGTTTTGTATTATCGGATTAAAATTATATTGAATAATATCGTTTGTTTGGTAAAATATCAAAATAACAAATTATGAATTCTTTTATATGATACTAATATATATATATGTATAAATAGTCATGTTTATTCTAAAGTTCCTGCTATTGGCCTCATTATTATTATCATGTAGCCAGGCACACGAAGATGATCGTTTGGTAATTAAAATCGGTAATTAATAAAAAAATTCATAAAAATTAATTATATTTATAAGAAATATTTATTATTATTTAGGTGCAATCTTCTTTGATACGGAAATGAATTTGGTTAAGGCCTTTGATATGGTCTTAGAGGAAATCAATGCGATCAGCACTGAATTAAAACTGGAACCGATCAAACACTATATAACAATAGATGACAGTATATTATTGCAGGATTTGTGTAAGTATTAAATAATAATATTTTACAATTTTTCTTATTTAATACTTAATTAATTTTGTATTAGCCTGTGAATTGATTGGTAATGGTGTTGTTGCCATATTGGGACCAAGTTCAAAGACTAGCAGCGGTAAGTTGTTGTTATTTGTTTAAAATATTGTTGGCCTTCGACAAAAAGTTAATTATATTTTTAAACAAATCAGCGTCATAAAATTATGTCTGGGACAACAACAAGAAAAAAGGAAAAGATTTTTAAAGAGCAAACAAAAAAAAAACGAAGAAATTTAGAGAGTAACTCATCGAGAGCGACAAAAGAGAAACACACAAACTACTAGAGAGCGCGCGCCAGAGCAACTGAAATTGAGAGTGACAAACAAAGAGAGAGAGAGACAGTGCAAGAGCGAACATGTTTTTTGCTCTAATGCCACTAACCTCGTTAATGATTCTTGATGTTTTGCATTAAATTGGCCAAAGCAAACATAATATTCTAGAATTTTTCATTTTATTTTATTTTTGCAGTAAAAAAACAAATATATTTTTTATAAATGTATGTCCCCAATATGTGTCGATGGGCCATTTGTTCTCTTTTGGTTTTTTTTGGTACTTTGCCAGAAAATTAATGAATTTTATTTGATTTCGATTTCATTTCGTTGTTTTGCTCGGCACTTTCGTTTAAATGTTTTTGTTAGTTCGCCAACTAATTCTAAACAAAAGAAAATTTTACAAAAGTTTTCAATTCTTTATATATTCTTCTTCTTTAAGATATTGTTGAGGTGCTGTGCAATATGACGGGTATTCCACACTTGCAATTTGACTGGCATCCACAGCAGACGATGCGCGATCGTCTTAATCATCAAATGAGTGTTAATGTTGCTCCATCGGAGCTGATACTCTCTTCAGCTCTCTCTGATATTTTAAGGCATAAGGATTTTGATTGGAAATCATTTACGATTGCGTATGAAAAGAATATGCGTAAGTAAATAAATTAGAAATTATTATAAATATATTTTATAAGATAATTAATTTCTTTCCTATTTCGTAACATTTTTAACTAACTTTTACTCACTTTTCCATAGATCTCTCGCGCTTGCAGCACATTCTAGCCTGGAAGGAGATACATAAAACTGGAATTAAGCTTCAGGAATTCCAACGAGGCGATGATTATCGAATACTTTGGAAGCGTATTAGTAAAGCACGTGAAAAATTCGTCTTGCTTGATTGTCCATCGGATATCTTAGTCGATGTTGTCAATGCATCAATTTATTTTAATATGACGGGAGCTTTTAATGTATGTAGGATTGAGTATTAAATTAATAAGTTAATAACTTAAATTTTGTATTGTTTACAGCGTTTAATTCTAACCGACTTGGATACACATATCAGTGGCATCGATCGTTTCTATTCTCGCAATTTCTTAGTTTCAGTTTCTGCATTAAAAATACGAACATATGTGCCACCGCCGGTGCATGATGAAATCGATGTATTTGAAGATGATGAAGATGAACAGGTTTGTTTGGATTCTGATGTTAAACATTAATAATAAAAATTCATTTATTTTTTCATTGATTATTACAATAGTATCCATCACTGGCCACTCAGCTTGTCTATGATGCAGTTGTGCTCTTTTATAATGCTGTCTTAAGGCTATATCAACAACCTGGTTTCTATACACCTCAATTTAGTTGTGGACGTGGCTATTGGCAGCTGGGACCGCAAGTTATCAAGCAAATGAAGCAAGTAAGTTTAGCTAATAAAATCAATTAACACCGCTCTAGTTATCTGCTGTTGCTAAGCAATGTTGTGCAACATTTTGGTACCCAAATGACGCAGATCGCAGTTGTCCTGCTCATATAGGTAGTGGAATTTCGCATGTTGATAAGCAATGTTGACAATGTTGCTCAACATGCTTCTGCTGTTAAGTTGCTACTGTGATCAGCATCAACATAGAGTAATAAATACTCACGAGTCACAAGCTCTCTCGCTGTGCGCGCTGTTAATTAACATTGTTGGAAAATTGCCGCACATAGCTCTGTTAAGTCTTATAGGCAAGAGCTTCGGCAAATAACATTGTCTACTCGGCTGACTTTGTGCGCTTGCACGATGTGCTACGAAGCACAGTGTACGACAATCGGTCCACCGCGGACCGCGGTTAACAGTGCAAGCGCACGTGCGACACTTTTAGTTTATTACTCAATGCCACCAGTTTGCAGCTTGACGGGAGCGGCTTGGTGGGTGATAAAAATTAGTTTATTTAGTATAAAATTGTTTATTAATAACGCTCTTTGATAGTAATATTGTTTAATAATTATATTTTCATTAAAATTCCTGAATTCTTTTTAAATATTATTATTTTTAAATAATTATATTGATTAATAACTAGAGAAATGCTTTTCTAATAATAATAATAATTGTGTGCTTAATAATATATATATTATATATATAATACTTAACAAATCTATTTAAATAATTATTTAATCAAAATATTTTATTCTTTTTATTATTATATTGAAAGCTATCGCCGAAGGATGTGAAGCCATCATTTAAGACACAACGTTTGCAAATAACACCCGATGGACAACGCGAGGACTTTAATTTAGAAGTTTATAATCCAATTATTGGTCGTATAACTCATATATGGAATAAGGATTTCCTGCTTGTTGACTATAATACCATCAGAGAGAATTCAACAAAAGCTGTCAAACAGCGACGTTTGGAAAATAAAGAGGATTTTTCACAAAAACCAGTTCGCTTTACAGTCGCAACACGTGTGGGAAAACCATATTTTAGCTGGCGGTTAGTAAGAGCATTAAAAATTCCAATTTTATAAAGAAAATTTGTATATGTATTATATAGTGAACCGCCAGAGGGAGTGCATTATGAAGGTAATGAACGTTTCGAAGGATATGCTGTTGATTTAATCTATAAGCTGGCCGATGAATGCAAATTCGATTTCAATTTTGAACCAGTTAGGGACAACAATTATGGTAGCTATGATGCGGTAACCGATGAATGGAATGGCATAATTAGGCAGCTAATTGATAATGTGGGTGAGCAGTAATTACTTAACTTGAATTATAGACGAATCAACCCACTGCCCTTACTCCCTTTTCTCCTCATTAAATAGAATGCACAGATTGGCATCTGCGACCTAACAATAACACAGGCACGTCGTAAAGTTGTAGATTTCACGGTGCCCTTCATGCAATTGGGCATTAGTATTTTGGCATTTAAGGAACCACCACCAGAAGCAAATATCTATAAGTTTCTTAATCCCTATGAAGGAGCTGTTTGGTTATGTATTATTATTGCTATGATAATTATAGCAACGGTCTTAATAGTTGCTGGACGTATGGATTCAAATGAATGGGAGCCACCAGAATTGAATGAGAACAATGAACATGAACGTACAAATATTTGGCATTATCATAATGCTATGTGGCTGGTTGTGGGCTCTATTCTCAATCAGGGCTGTGATATTCTACCCAGGTAATTTACATTAAAGGTGGAGACCAATCCGACTATCAATGCTATCGATGGTCGGCCGCTATCGATACCCCATCGATGCCAGCCTTGCACTATCGATAGCTTTGGATAGTTCGGCACAACGCTTTGCGTTTGTTAAGCAAGAATTGTTGGCTTTTTATATGTATAACTAATACTAATTTTAAAAACATAAATCTATTTTTATTTTCAATATTACCAATAACAATAACTGCGCACTATCGATGACTATCGATGTTTTAAACTAAACAAGCGCTGACTATCGATGACGCAAACTATCACTTGTTCTCCACCTCTAACTTACTTTTGAATATTAATTTCTTTATTTTAGAGGTATACCTATGCGCTTCATAACCGCATTTTGGTGGATTTTTGCACTGCTCATCACACAAACCTATATAGCGAAAATGGCAGCGTTTCTTACATCATCGAAAATGGTTGATGACATTGCATCTTTGCATGATCTGGCTGATCAGAATAAGGTACAATTTGGCACTGTTCGAGGTGGTGCTACTTCAGTATACTTTTCGGAATCAAACGATACAGATAATCGCATGGCCTGGAATAAAATGTTATCATTTAAACCAGATGCATTTACACAAAACAATGAAGAGGGTGTTGATCGTGTTAAGCATAGTACGGGCAAATATACATTTCTAATGGAAACCACCAATCTTCAATATCATATGCAACGCAATTGTGAATTAACCCAAATTGGTTCAAGTTTCGGAGAGAAGCACTACGGCATTGCTGTGCCACTGAGTAAGTTATAACTAAATATAACAAAAAATCATTATTTTAATGGATATACTTTCTTGCAGATGCCCAATACCGATCCAACTTGAGCGTTGGCATATTAAAGCTTAGTGAACGCGGGGAACTCTATAGATTACGCAAGAAATGGTTTACAACAAATAATACTTGTACCGAGCATGTCATGCAAACTGATAGTCAATACGATATGGATGCTGTTGGTGGACTATTCATTATACTTATTGTTGGATCCCTTATATCCATAGTTATTGGTATCGGAGAGTTCCTTTGGCATGTACATCGTCTTGCCTTAAAAGAAAGGGTAAGCTTGCAGTACTCAAAGAGAGCGAATTTTTTCTAATAAATGTTTTAATTTTTTACAGATACCTAATATGACAGCCTTTAAGGCAGAATTAAATTTTCTAGTACGTGTGTGGCTAACACAGAAACCTATTAACACTATTAAGGAGAGTCGAGACTCTACTTCGACGGGATATTCCTCTTTGGGGCCTATGTCTAGTACGCGTAGTGTACATAAGAAAAAGAAAGCCAAAAAGAGTTCATAGTAAAAAAAGAAGAAATTCTCAAAGAAAAACACGTAACGCTTAAAACATTCATTTCGAATAGCATTTGTATTTGTAAAATATCATTTAAATAATTTCTAGGAATCAAAAAAATATATATTTATTTAGTTATGGATG
>JBANCX010001016.1:0-11440 GCA_037040065.1 Dettopsomyia nigrovittata | reverse complement strand
GAGGTGGACATCGTTATCACTTGAATCGGGGTATCTCGTAGTCGAGCTCACTCGACTAGAGCTTCCTTACTTGTTTTCGTTTGTTGTTGGTGTTAATTGTTGGAGGAAATTAGAAGAAACAAAGTTATAAATGTACTGCGCGTAAAGCATATGGACCTGTACACTACATTTGGTGCCTCTAGCTCTAGTCTCTTTAATAGACGCGTTCAAGTCGATGGACAATCGAAATGATCGGCTTAGCTGTTGATACTGATCAAGAACATATATACTTTATTATGAAATACATTTTCATCAAACTATTGTACCCCTTTTCTATTTTTTTAATTAAAGGATAAAGGTATGCTTGTAGTTTTAGTTCGCAAAGTTTGGAGTCAACACTGCATTTGCAATATCCATGTCGCATCGGAAAGGTGAATTGCAATTCATACTTTAAATTGAGACATTTCAAGCCATGCGTCGCGAATTGAATAAGCTGAAAGTAAAAACAAGTAAGGAAGCTCTAGTCGAGTGTGCTCGACTACGAGATACCCCGATCCAAGTGCTAGTGATGTCGACCTCGCTGCTAGCTCCTTGCGAACACCAATGACAAACTTGCTTGCTCTAGAAAACCTACAATTTTAATCCGATAGACATCAAATTGGTAAATTTGATAAATGTTATGATAAAAATCACCTATACTGAGTCAAAAGATCACAGGTGAAAAATTACACCAGTTATTCGCCCTTTTTATTTTGGGCGTTGTGGCCTTGGCCTTGATGCACATCTGTCAGTCGTAAGCTCAATAGAATATGTATCGAATTTCAAGACTACAGGTGATAATTGCACCTGTCGTTGAGGCTCAAATCTATGCAAATCACCAATTTCAAACTTGTTTGCTTATAAAATGTGTGTTTTTGATCCGGCCGTTCATTAGTAAAGTAGATCAGTAATATGACGCCAATTATGTTCGCTGAGCCTCAAGTTGAAAAATTACACCTATTATTCGAGGTTTTTGGTTTTGGGCGTTGTGGGAGTGGTATCCAAATTTTTTTGATGCAGATCGATTAGTCGTAACCTCAATAGTAAATGTATCAAATTGCAAAACTACAGGTGAAAAACTGCACCTCAAAATCGTTTTTTTTCGATTGAGAGGTGTGGTGGGGAGAAATTGAAAAAAAAAACTTTTATCTTTTATTTTCTACATTATACAGAATCCTAGATATTAAATTTGGGCCCTCTAGCGATTGTGACAGTTGAAGGCGTGTCATTCTAATTTTTTTGATGCAGATCGATCACTTGTCAGCTCATTAGTATACATTCTGAGTTTCAAGACAATAGGTGGAAAATTGCACCTGTGAATGGTTTTTTTCGATGGATCGGTGTATAAAAACTCTTGTTCAGTGTTCTCAATTATGAGATGCCGCGACCCAAGCATCTAAATACTTATAAAACAAATAGCAACGCCTGCAGTTCGACCTTTGCTGTTGCAACTTGCGTTTTTGATCCGATCGTTAGTAAGAACATTTTATCATAGGTTGTAGATAAAAGATTGCACATGTTATTTTCGTTTTTGATTGTTGTAGGAATGACATTTAAAATTGGTTGATGAAAATCATGCAATCAGCAGGTCAAATGAAACCCTGCTTAGATAAATGACAATTAATTGATTATTTACTGTATTAATTTTATAACGATGGGATCAAAAGCGCAAGTTTTATAAAGCAACAAGCAAACGTGGAAATATCCACTAGATACTTTTGCTTATAACCAAGGATCGATATGCATAATACAATTTTGGATGCAATGCACGCATCTCTCACAATTGAAAAACAATTCCATTATTGGCATCATATGATTAATCTACTGTACCAATTTAATAACGGTGGCAAATGTCGATTTCGCTTGCAGCAGAACTGCGTCCAAACTGCATGCTCTCAATTTGTTATTAATATTTCCAGACTAACTAGTTGGAATTCTGTAGCTTAAATTAGGGTATGTCGTACTCGAGCACATTCGACTGTTTTTATAGTAGTATCTATGTATATTCACATTCGCATACTTGGTAATAATCAATTATCATCTGTGGTATTATTTAGCCTATAGCGTGGCATTGATTTTTCCTCATCGTGCTTATCAATAGTACGTATACGCACACTTGAAAAAAAAAATTGTAAATTCAATATTCCAAACAATATACATACAATGTGTATGTGGGAAAATATTAGAAATAATAACAACAGCAGTTGTAATCGCCACTGGAATTTTGTTAGCTGGTATTACTGTTTATAGAATAGAATTCATTTCTCGGTCTGTTGTCTGTGATTTGCTTATATCTCTGTTGTTGCTTGTTTCGCGTCCGGCAGTTGCAGGAAGTTGCACGAAGTGCACGAAAGCTTTCGGGTTTTAGTACTCGTGTTCTCTTTTAACTCTCACTGAGAGCTAGGAAAATGGAAATATTGTGTGGCCTGTTAAATCGGCAATGGGTAAGAGACGTACGTACATACGTAACACACAACTTCAAAGAGCAGCAATATTCGCAGTCGCAACATCGGTAGCTGTAGCAGAAATAGTAGCAGCAGCGACTGTTTTTTGTGCACACCCCAATACAAACATTTTTGACCGCATGGTCTCATCATAGTCGCACCTCATTCTCATTCGTTTGCGGCGCACCAGCGCTAAGCGACGTCTAAACAATATTTAGTCGCCTACTGCTGCTGCTTAACGACGTCTCTACATTTTACATACGTAACAAATTGTAAGACTGTAGTTAACAATTGTCTCTTGCTTGCTGACTGTGTGTGTGTGTGTGTATATCGTGTCGTGGGTGCTCGTGTGCAGTTACCTTCGGATTTGCTTCGTAGTTTGTTCGGCAAAGTGCTCGTTTCGTTCGTTTGTTTGTTGCTGTCGTTGCTGCTGTTTCTGCCTTAACCGCTGCTGCCACTAATGTTGCCTGCTTTTGAACGCTCGTAGGCCATGCAGTAAAACAGTTTACATTTGCTTTTCTGCGTGCTCGCACACGTTGACTGTAACGGTCTGCGAATCTGCGAGCGAGCTCCGACTGTGTGTGTGGGGTCCGTGTACAGTGTATAGAAAGAAAGAAAAATATTATATATATTTATATGTCATTTTATGCATATGTATGTGTGTATGTGTGCCGGAGTTACCACAAAGCAACCGGACGAGTATGGCCGCATGTACAGCTTTCCAGGTTGCTACAATAATTGTCTTGCTCTTGTCCGGTCTAACTCCTCTAACATATTTTGCGACAGCAACAGTACCGGCAGCAATAACTGTAACAGTATTTGATCAGCATCAAAAATAGCTAAGAGAACCCTATCTTCTCATTGTACCCAGTAAGCACAGGAAAATACGAAATCGTATTTAAGTTCAATTTGCACTCCTTTCAACTTTTTTTTTTTTTTGTATTATTATATTATTTGACTGCAGTTCGGCTTTTATTGACAGTTCGTGACCCGCAGTGCGCAATTCGCAACCCGAAGTTGTTCTGAGAGAAGGAGTTTTATTAAAGCTTAATGCTGAGGATATCAGGGTGAGTCGTGTCGGGATCGGAGCTCCGCGCCACGAAAGTTCAGTACAGAAATCGAAAACCGAAATTCGTTACCGAAATACGCACATAATATACTTGTATGTGGTTCATATACTTGTATTTAAGAAATTACTTCTATGTAACTTTCAATGCTTGACAAATAGAGCGCAGACACATACATACATACATACTTATTTATGTACATATATGCTCACATATGCATTCACAGAACTTGACCAGATTTTTTTATATATATTTTTTTATTGTGATCCATCCAGTTGGCAGCAACAACAAATACGCGCGGTGCGAAGCTAGCAATTCGTTTTAACAAAAACACGTAAAAAATTCAAAAAAGCAATTTCGCAAGAAAAATATTTCAAAAATGCAGTGCGCGCATGAAATAAACTAAACACAACAATATTAATACAAATTAGAAAAGTTACAATAATTTACAAAAAAGTCAAATATTAATAAAAAAAAATATATATATAAGAGAATGTACTACAAGCGGCAACGCACCTGCATATAAGCCTTGGTACTCAGGTGTGTGCGAATGCACATTTCGTATTTAAATATATATATAAGTAGCATATATACACTTTATAAATATATCTTCGCAGTTTTACAAAAGTATACATAATAAGTCGTTTTTTACGAATTGTTATTATATTTTGCTACAGTTTCGCCAAAAACTAAGTTTAATTATTATGGTATGTGATGATGTATTGTTCAGTGCACGCGATTCCGTACTTCGTACATCTGTATATACAACCCATTGCAAATCTTTTAGTAGTAGAAAGTGATTTTGACACATAAAAATTAAACTATGTAAGTCTTTGTTGTGTGTAACTACGAGTATAATAATTACATATAGAGGAAGCTTATAAATTTAACAAAGTCAAAAGCTGGCATAAGAAGTAAACTGACTTTATTTTAATTTCCGTTCAAGTGTTCTTTATATATTATTATTTATATTATTATTCCATTTATCCTTATGTATATATTTATTAAACATTACATACAAACATTTCCATATAATAAAATTAATCAATTTTATAGTCTTAATAACGCTGTTTACATAAGAAGTGGAGAACTATCGTAAGCTAAGCTCTATTGAGCCGTAATCGATGGCAGCTTTTCGTATTTACTCATGACATTTTAATTATGAGAAAATGAGCTAAAAAACATTAATCTTTCACGCCGTTGATGTTTTTGAAGTTTTCAGAACAAAACATCGATGAATCCGATGATTTTTGTTTTAAAATTCGCAAATTGAGTTAAGTGCATAATAAATAAGTTTATCATTGTATTTAAGAAGCTCGTAGAACGGGCACGCACGGGCCGACGTACTTCATGCTTTTTTTATCATGTTATTCCTTACATACTTGTACCCTTAAACCGATTACAACTATTATTATAAAACAAAATATAAATATACTTTTTTGAACTATAAAAAAAGCACCGCAATTCATTTCAAAAATCTTATATAGACTCCAATTTTTGCCGCGTTCTTTTTCCCCAGCCAGCTGAGTAAAATGAAGATATTTTACTCAAAATTCATATAGGATAAATGCCAGCATTGGCTACTGCGCATCCCATGGGCAATGGGGTTGTGCACGCAGCTGCTATCTCGCTCTTTCAAGCGCAGTTGGCAAACGATCTTAGCTTGGTATTCTCAACCTAACTTAAGCTATTGAAAATTTCAAGGAAATCGGTGGAAAAACAAATATTTGCGTTCAAGAAAAAAGCAAACTTTGATCCGATCGTCAGAAAATTGATAAAATAGATCAATGATACGATAAGAATTACCTATGCTGAGCCTCAAGGTCAGAGATTGAAATTGAAATGAACCTGTTATTTGAGCTTTTTGATTCGTTGTGGGGGTGGCACCCAAATTTTTTTAATGCAGATCGGTTAATTGTAAGCTCAATAGTAAATGTAGCGAGTTTTCAGACTATAGGTGAAAAATTGCAATTGCAAATTATTGTTAAAAATTTGGAAAATGGTGGGGGGAAAAAAGGAAATACAATTTTTTTATGTATTTCCAACATTATACACAAATCTGTATACAAAATATAGGCTCGCTAGATTTTTTTATTTTCTGTGAAAGAGACTTTCAAATATCTTCTTTACATAGGGGACAGATATCGATTGTGGGTGTTGTGGGTGTGGTATTCAAAATTTGATGCAGATCTATCAGTCGAAATCTCAGTAGTAGACATTCTGAGTTTCAAGACAATAGATGGCAAATAGCACCTGCCAATCTTTTTTTTCGAATTGGCAGGGTTGTTGGGGGAAATAAAAAAAAAAAAATTCCGCACGATATTCAAAAATTTGGATACTAAATTTGTTTTCTGTAGCTCTTATAGTCTTTGAGATCGACGCGATCATACATACAGACGGACATGGCTATACGAGTATAAAGTCGGCTGTATATGCTGATGATGAATATTCATATATATGGTATTCAACTTTTTATGCTATTCACAAACTTTGATACGAAACTTGATTGGTCTAGCTCTTGTAGTCTCTAAGGTCGACGCGTTCATAAATAACAGGGAAAGGACGGAGGGACAGGCCTAAATCATTTCCGCTGCTGATGCTCATCAAGAATATGTATACTTTGTAGGATCGGAGATGTCTCTTTTTGCTTGTAACATACATTGTCACTAAACTATAATACCCCTTTATATTTTTCAAATGTGTCGGGGTATAAAATGCTGTGCAGGTCATTTACGTAAGCATAGCCTCCAAAACCTCCAAACCGAACCCTTTGTCTAGCTGACAAATTAAAGAAATTACTTCAGAAATTGTGACTTCTATAAGTCGCCTTTCTAAGCTGTCATGAATTCAGGATGTGAGAGCTTAAGGTAATCCTTCAGGTTCATAGTATTGCGTCCGTTTTTGCATTCCTTACCGCACTGCTTAGAAGTAACCTTCCGAGTCTATTTTGATTTAAAAAAAAAAACAGGCTTATTATGCACATTTCGCTTTTGCTCTTTCATTTATCATACATTTCACCTCCAATCCCGTTGTTTTGGAGCTTCATATTACTAAGGTTATACATACACAAGAAAACATAAGTATTGCCATTAAAAATAGTAACACCTCACGACTTATTTCTGTGCATATGATGTACCTATCAAAGCATATACATATAAAAAATTGCGCAGATGAAAAATTCGCAAAACGGTGCTTATACATACACATATGTATGTATGTATCTTCCTTGTTTTTGGCTCAATCACGCAGAGAGGAATAAGAAATAATCGATAGCGGCGAGCCAAACATCGTTGTTTTTTAAAAGAATAAAAATATCGATGTGTCCACGGTACCATCATTTCTTTTCCAGCTCTACCAACAAAGCATCAGAACTTCTAGAGACCGAGTACACATTTTAGAGTTTTAAGCTTTTTTCAAAGCATCTTGTAAGTTATAAGATTGATTCTATTGTCATCAAAATCAGACTATTATGTCGTATGGCGGACAAAGGACTGCCCTAAAATCAGTATAATTATTTCAAAACTGTTTGAACCAATCTTGACCGCTTAAAGTTAAAACACAAACTGACCGAGTCCAAGTCGGAGAATGACCTCTAAAGAAACAATTTTACTGCCAAAGGGACAGCCAGTAAAACAATATTTAATGTGCTTGAAAAAATTTTTGTATATATATTATTCATAGAAAATTTTTTTCGAA
Source organism: Dettopsomyia nigrovittata (assembly GCA_037040065.1). Taxonomy (NCBI): domain Eukaryota; kingdom Metazoa; phylum Arthropoda; class Insecta; order Diptera; family Drosophilidae; genus Dettopsomyia; species Dettopsomyia nigrovittata. Next base: position 4,215 of record JBANCX010001016.1, on the reverse strand, counting down.
TTAATATATAACAAGTAAGGAAGCTCTAGTTGGGTGTGCTAAACTACGAGATACCCCGATCCAAGTGCTAGTGATGACGACCTTTTTTGATGCAGATCTGTCAGTCGTAAGCTCAATAGAATATGTAGTGAGTTTCAAGACTACAGGTGATAATTGCACTTGTCATCGTTGAGGCTCAAATCTATGCAAATCACCAATTTCAAACTTGTTTGCTTATAAAATGATTGTTTTTGATCCCATTGATGCCGCATTAGTATATTAGATAAAATAATATATTCCAACCATCTTCGCCGAGTTTGAAGGTTATAGGACAATAATTGCACTTGTGATCGTCGCTGTTAGCACCTACGCAGGAAAAAATATTGAAAAAAATTTGTTTTGTGTTTTTGATCCGGCCGTTCATTAGTAAAGTAGATCAGTAATAAAAATTACACCTATTATTTGAGGTTTTTGGATTTGGGCGTTGTGGGCGTGGCATTCAAAATTTGTTGATGCAGATCAATTAGTCATAACCTCAATAGTAAATGTATCAAATTTCAAAACTACAGGTGAAAAATTGCACCTTTAAATCGATTTTTTCGATTTTCGGGGTATAAAAAGAACCGATATAGAATAACATTGACAAGATTAACTAAATTTTAAAAATTATGAACAATATTACTTCCTAGGTAGGTATTCTAAAATAACAGATTTTAAATAAAGGATTGGAGATGCACAGGGACATAAGTATATGGTAGAGCTTGTGATAGTCCGAATACATCAGTCTAAATGGTTTATGCTGGAAATAATTAGATCTACAGATTTGAAGGGCTAAATGTGTATAGTTATGCGTAAGTTATACTATACAAAATTTGAGGTTAGTAATAAATTCTGAAGAGTCTACATGTCGATAAAACTGTCTGTGGACAAATATTATATCTGACTTCATTCGTTAGGGAAGGAATGTAAATTAGGAGAAGCCTACGCTCGTATGGTGGTAGTCCTAAGTTGTCATTCCATCCAATGCGACTTAGAGCAAAGAGCCACAAATATTTTTAGACTCATTCGATTTGATCTGTATGTATGACCAACAAGAGATCTAAAGCTTTGGTTACATTGAGTTCGTGAAATTCCTTTGACCATTTAAAGCATGAATCTCAGAGACTATAAGAGTTGGAGAAACCAAATTTGCCATTTTTTTTTTTTTACCGAGCACATATGTATCATGTTTATTTCAAATTGTAAATAATACGTACATATGTATATGTATACCTTATTCAACTCAACTTACTCAACTTGGGAATGTTAAGTTTAAATATGACCCCACACGATCTAACTAAGTTATATAAATCGGTCGACTATATCATTCAGCGTTATACAAATAATCATAATAAGTAACTTATACTTCCGGCATTGCATCAGGGCATCTCGTAGTCGAGCCAACTCTACTACAGATTTCTTGTAAGCCATGGACCAGCTAGAAATGGCGTCTTTAATTAAATTTTTAACAACTTCTATAGTAAAGCTTTTGTCATTAAGCATACAGAACATTAAGTGTTCAAACAGCCATTGAAGTGATTACACTCGCTTGCTTGTTCATGGAACCTCAGACAACTCGGCAACACTCAAAAGAGGCCAAATGTGCAAAAGCTCACCATTTGTACACCACCGCAAAAATATTGGGTCTCACAGGAAAATGATAAGCGCGCCCAAAGATGTATACCATAAACAAGGTGACGAAACTTCGGTGGTTGCTCTCCGTTTTCGGCTTCTTAAGCAGTTTAGTATGTAGCTGGATTTTCTTGCAAGAGGTTATGTGCACGCTGTTTATTTCTTTGCCGTCGGTGAATACGCGTCATTAAATACACTACTATGTTTATTTTGTCATTGTTATACATACATATGTCAAATAAATAATGTTTATTTTTGTTAATTAAGCTTTTATTATTAAAATATTTAATTACTGCAATATTAATACTATTTATCATACCATCTTAGAAATTTAGCTGCTAGCTCAAATAGTAATTCGATAATTTTTAATGTTTAGTAAAATAATTATTTAAAAATAATGAAATCAATAAAATTTGCTAATTAATATTGTTAACATATTGTTGAGCAATAAAGTAGTGTATGAAGCGTGCCTGCTCAACTGCATAATAGTACGAAGCTGCTGAATTCGGTACCCTGAAGAGTTGACGGGGTACTTGCTCACTCATCCCAACAAATTGTTTTCTTCATATAAGATTCTTCGTACTATTATAACAAGGAAACGTCTCACACCATATCATTTACTAGATACTGACGAATAACCATAGAGTGGTGGGTAATTTGATACAAAATGTGTTTTTTTACCCAGAGACAATTTGAAAAATGGGACAGAGGTATTTAAGCTTTGTGACATATATTAAGCAAAAAAAAAATTTTTTTCTTTTATTTAAAACAATGGGCTACGGGCTACGGGCAATGCTCTCATATGATGTCATACAGGTTCTGAGAAGCGACAAACCGGTTTGGACGGACTGGGAAATAGAAAAAAAACAAATATGAGCGGCTATCTTCGGCCGATCGAAGCTATTATACCCTGGGTTTTCAACCGATTCTTCTTATCCAAGCTATATCATAAAGTGATTCAATTTTATTGTGACTTGTCAGAGTGTATCTGCATATCTGTTATCGCTACTGGTCGAAAACTGATAGTCTAGTTTGCATATAAACAGAAGGACAAAAGGAAATGGTATATTAACTCAGATCGACGTCCTGATCATGGATATATATGTATATATAGTTTATGGGATCTGAGTTGCTTCCTTCGATTTCTTACACCTTTTAGCAAAAAATTAGTATGCGCCATAAATACTCTGAGATTGACGGGTTTATACATTCAGACTGAAGGACTGACAGACGAACGAACATAAGGACTTGGCTAATGATGCTGGTTAAAAGTATATATACTTAATAAGGTCGGAGATGTCTCCTGCTGCCTTTTATGTACATTGTCACAAAACTGTATCAACCCTTTTCCATTTTTAAAATTTATCAGTGTATAAACAGCAAAGAATATTTCAGGAAAACAAAAAACCGTGCAGGCGAGATAACAAGTAGCAGAGCTGTATTATTTGTTTGTGTAATTTACAGGATAAAACACGGAGAACAAACGAAACCAGTTGTCCTTTTGCTTAACTTACCCCTTGACCTCTTGTTTTTTTTTGTTCCGGTCGTCCGACGTCCGTTTACTATATACTAGTGGGTTGGGTGGTAAATGTTAAACACAAAAGTAAACGGGCATTTTGCATGTTCTTTAATTAAGTGGTTTTGCTTTCCAATACCATACGCTTAGCTTAGCAGGCACCTACCTGCGACTAGTAAACTAAGTAGTGCGAAGCAAGCAATCGCCACCACCATTTCTAAAGGGATATGTTTGCACATACATAGATATACATACATACTCATTTTTTCAATCCTTTTTTTTAGTTTCACATGAAAGCGCTGCGTCGGCAGTGTTGTCACATTATATAATTGCATCATGGCCGGCCTTTGTCGCATGCGCTCTAGTTTCGTTTCTGTGTGTGTGTGTCCAAGTGTGTATGTACATGCCCATATATGCTTGTGTTCAAATCAAATGGGATTACAGAACAGATTTGTTAGTTTGTATTATAAAATAATATTATAATCCGAGTCCATTTGAAACCTAGGCAGGGAATATTTTAGCTTTGTGAGAAATATTTGTAACAGGCCTATGTGAGATATACAGAGTTTATATTTCTGATCAGCATCCACAGCCGAGTTGATATAGCCATGTCCGTTTGTACGTATGAATGAGTCGCTCTTAGACTCTATATGAGCTAGAGACTGCAAATTTGGTATACAGGTTCGTGTATGGTTCCGACAGTAATGATATTTTTTACCCATTTCCCCCAGCACCCTCCTATATCGAATATATATGTATACATATTAATTAAAGGTGAAATTTTAAACTTATAATCTTGAAATTAAGAATGAGAATCGCTCAGCTTACAATAACACAATCTGCATAATGCTCGAATAAAAGTTTTTTTTTAATAAATAATAATTAGACTGAAAAAAAACTGAAAACAATTAGTATTATAATTTTGATCTACTGTACTCATTTATTAACAATCAGATTAAAAGCGCAAATTAAAACAAGTAAGGAAGCTCTAGTCGAGTGAGCTTGACTACGAGATACCCCAATCCAAGTGCTAGCGATGTGGACCTCGC
>JBANCX010001015.1:0-11442 GCA_037040065.1 Dettopsomyia nigrovittata | reverse complement strand
GTTAACTGAATGACAACTTGCATATGGCAAATCATAGAAATTTTATTAGACCAAATAAATATCACATCTTTTCTGATGTTGTGCAATTTTCATATTTCATTTGACATTGAGCTCACTGTGCGCGCCATTTTACGAGTTGCGGAAAAAAAAAACATTTCTTTTTGATGACCATGTCGGATGTCGGATGTCAGAGGCCGGATGTCGAAGGAGCAGGAATACGTCTGTGAGCGAAACATCAAGAAAATGGCGCAACTTTTGATGAAATTTCAAACGTGTGGATATCTACGCCCTGAAAAAAGTGAACTTAACAATCGCCGCGAGCTTATTTGCTTGATGATCTAATAAATTACTCGTTAAATCGACTTGAATAATAAATTTTCTTTTTTTTTTTTACACCATAACAGAATTATGCATATTGAAAAACCAAAAAAAAAATTTATATTTTGAGAGAAGAAATTTTTTATTTTTTTTTTTAGTAAAATTTGTTTAAACATTTTTTTTTTATGGCTTTTACGGCTTTGGTTTCTATAATTTTTTTTACCAAAAATTTCAAACAATTTCAAAAATAAATTAATAAAATTTTTACTTTTTTAATTGAAATCGTTGAAAGTCAGTGTCAAGTGTGCTCGAATACAAGATACCCTGATCAAGACTTCTTTTCGGGTAAAAGCGAAAGAAGTTTTCCGTATGACAACTCGCCCGGAACAGATATTTCCTATATAGACACAATAATCGTATCTGAAATAAACTTGATCTACATCAGAGACTTTCATATTCGTTTTGCCTCCATTTTCATTGAGATCAGGATATAAAAAAATTATAAAAGAAATCTCTTAAAATTGTAAATACAAATTTTTCAATTTGTCAAATCTCAAAGGAAATGATTTCCATTTATTTATTATATTAAAAAATAAAAAAAAAAAAGATTTGTCAACTTAATTTGCAGATACAAAGTAAACTAAATAAGAGATTGATAGTTTTTACGGGTCATTTGATGTGTATGTCCTTTGGCCTTTTGGGTAATCAGATGCTGTTATAGTATCTCACGTAAGATATATACTTTATATATTTTTGTTTGTTACCAGAGCAGTAAAAGCCAACTGCTGGTTAGGTCAACAAAAGGGGACAAATGATGCGTAACTGAGACGGTCAAGACAGATATTATTTACATTAAACAGCTCAATACTGAGTGAGACAGATAGTCTATGCGAAACAGTGATAGAGAAATTGACTGGGAGAGAGAGAGAGAGAGAGTGAACGACATTCTCTATAATGCAATTCCTAACAAGCTCTCGCTGAGCAACGCCATCGTTCTCATCTTATTCACTTTTGGAGCCGACGGAAGTTGTTTGTGCCAAAAGGCTCTGGGCTTCTGCTGTTGTCAGTCAGTCAGTCAGTCAGTCTGTCCGTCTGTCCGTCCGGGGGAAATTGTAAAGATAGAAAATTGAGCATACCTTAAGGTTGTACAGGCCCGTATACCTGCAAATTGCTGGTAAATTCTATACAACCGGATTTTATCTACCTACGCCCCGGACCAATTCACTAAATTGCATATATATGTAGTATGTAAATGAAATATCAGAACAAAATGTCGAAAAGTAGAGTGTGGTTCGGGTATTACGCGATTTCCGGCTAGCTCTAAATGCATTTCAAGTTTTTGCGTCAAAAAATTATATAAAATTGCCGTTGGCGTTGGCATTTAATTGAATAATTGCCAAACGACTTGTAAACAAGTTAGTTGTAGACTACCACTGGCTTCAGAACTTTGCCAAATTCTTCTTCTTCTTCGTGTATTTTCTTCTCTTTTTTTTTTTTTTTTTGGCCAAGTCACAATCTTACACAAAGAGCAAACTAAACCAACTGAACGTTGACGTGCTATTTGGCCAACTAATTGCCTTACAAAGTCTCTCCTGCCACACGACACGGTTAGAAGCAAACTCAGTTGGTCAGGCAAGTCCAAAATGAATAAAGAATGTTCTTCAATATTAAACACAATATCCAACACAATTCAATGGTGGATAGGTTAAAGGCTTTAAGAATAAAACTTAAATCTTTATTTTGTCATAATTTTTTAAACAAAAAATCTGATAAAAAGTTTCACATTGAAGTGGACAATTAACCAACACTGGTTGGCATACCCAGAGAAACTAGTATTTAATAGAAAGTTATGGAAGACACAACAACAACAACAACAACAACAGAAAAACAAAATGTCTAATTAAGTGTGCACGACGAGTAAAAGGATGAAACGAAAAAATATAAAAAGTTTTCCACAGAAAAATTATAATCTATTGAGGGTTGCGAGAAATTATGAGTTAAGTGTTCGGTGTCATGAATATATTTTTTTTCGTTTCTTTCTTTCCTGCATAATTTCACTGTAAAATTATAACATTATTATATTAAAACTAATTAAATGAAGTAACATTTCTTTACACGGAAATAATTATGTCGACAGAATACGAATATTTAATAAATAATATGAAAATATTACGTATACGTAAACTAATTAATTTCACAATTAAATTTAATGTTAAATGACATATTGAAAATGAAATAAATCTAATTATAAATGAACATTATAGAAAATCAAATTGAAATTAAAATTTCTGTTTCAAGCTCAAAGAAAATTAATGAATCTTAACTTTTTAACGAATTTCTTCAAACATATCTCATGTTAAAAGTCAATTTTCAGCTATAAATTAAGCATATTTGGTTTAAATATTCCTCCAAGAAGACATTTTCCTTCCCAAAATATAGAAAATATTGATATTTACAAATGATGGATTGAAAGTATGCAAAAAAAATAGCTTTTCCAACAATGTTTATGCACTTGTATTCCACGACTTTTATTATCCAAATGCAATTATATCTTAGAACTTAAGCCGTTTCAATTATTAAGCGAAGGCAGCAGCATCTTAGTTATCCTTTAAGTCCTGTCATTGTTGTTCCTCTGAACAGAACGCGACTTGTGCCACTTCACAATGTGAAGCAAGTTTTTCAAACTGCTGCACAAACAGCTCTCATCTCTTATAACTATGCAAGTATGTACGCCCACCCACCTATCGCTCTGTCTCATCTCTCTTACGACTAACAACATTTTCCACAGAATTTTTTCTTCTCTTAATCAGGATTAGAGCATTTGGCCGAGGAGTCAGTGCTGTTTTCAAACAAAAAAGAAACTAAAATGGAGAAATACTTCTGATTAAGGAAATTGCAATGAACCGAAAACAATATCTTATATAATTTCTTTACTTAAAAATATATAATTAAATCAACGATAGAGGAAATACGGAGTCAGTTTATAATATTTTTAATTTTTATAAATAATTGTGTTTTTTTATTTATTTACCTTTAGATATAAACACTGAACGGAAACGTTGAAAACTGAATCAAAGAGAAAAACTTTATACAAAAGTTTTTGATACTTACCAGAAACGGAAATGGAAACGGAAACGCATAAAACTATTTAAATCGATTTCCGGTTTGCCTACATTTTTTTGAAAAGTGTGATAAAAAAAAATAACCTTTTTTCACTTTCAAACGTAATTTAGCCACGAACAAAATGAGCTAAATGAGCAGCAGCACAAGAAAAAAGGATATTTGAGGCGAATCGAATATCCTTGTTGCTTGACTGATTGCAACTTGAGGCTGCTGTTACTGATTGCTTCATTTTGAATCAAATTTAAGTTTTCCAACTTGTTTAGATTACTTTTATTTTGTATGGTTTTCTTTGCTATTTGTCTGTGTTTTTTTTTAGTTTGTAATTTTGTTTTCTCGTTTAAATTTGTGTGTACACAACACTGATTGTGTCACTTGTTGTGTCATTTGATTGATTTACATTTGTTTTTGCGGTACAAAAAATTGTTAACAACTTTTTTGGCAAAGTGCTTGTCAATTTAGCCGCTGACTTTTGTTGTTACTATATTCTTTTTCTTTTAAAGCATTCCGTTTATATTGTAAATTGTGGCCAAAATAAAGTCTTGGCTAATAGTGTTTTAAATGTGTGTTAGTATAAAAGTTTATGTTTGCTGCCAAAAAGTTCAAATATTGCCAGCAAAAATGTTTCAAAGCACACATAACCATAGATCAAACCCCTACCCCCCCTAAAAAACAAGAGAAACGCAAAGCCCAAGCATCCACTCTCTCTCTCACTCTCTCTCTCTCTTTCTCTGTTAACTCTCTTGCACCCTTTGAAGGCATATTCGAAATATTTCAACACATGTGTTTGGCTATTAGCTTGCTCTGTAAATTATGCAAATAGCAACAGCAAACTGGCTGCAAAAATGAAAAATTAAGTCAATCTAGTATGCTACATGCCTATAAGATACCCTGTAATATGCAAAAATGCTTGCTTTTCAATATAAAATAGATTTCTTTCGCTTTTCAAGTAGTTCAAATGGTTGAAATTTAAGAAAATTTTATCAGTTTATATAAATATAATTTTTATATTAAAAACTAAATTAATTTTAGTAAATAAAGTTTAACAAAAATATAATAAACAGACACGTATACCCCATTGCAATGGATGCAAGTCAATTCGGAGGACAACTTGCTCAACTAGGACCACCCACCAACAACATCATTCTCAATGTGAACAAGAGCAAAAACGAGCCAAACACACACACACACACGTGAGCTCGACAAATTTACATAACCTCCTTCATTCTGATTTGATTATATTCATTCAATTTCGTAAGCCACGCGAACTCGGCGACCACCACAGCAACCACAGCAGCAACAACAACAAGCATAACAAGAACAAAGCGCAACAGAAGTAAAAACGAGTAAAATGAGTGAAAAAGACCGAAGACTAACATAGCTCAATACAGCTTCAGTTTCATCTTTTACATTTTTCGGACACCTTTGGTATGAATAAAACAAAAAAAAAAAATTGAATATTTTATCGTATATATGTACATACATATATAGTCTTGTTGGTATGTGTATGTGTGTGTGTGTGTGTGTGACTGTTACCCTTTTATATCCTGGTCGAAACAGTCTATTAGGCTGTCTTCTACATATAGCCACCCAACTTATACCGCACTAGCTCTATCTACTTCTAACCTTAACTCTTTTCTTTTTCAGTCTCTCACATTCTCTCTTTATCTCACTGTTTATCTTGTGGCATCTCATTCTCTCATCTCTCTATCTCTACCTTCTATCATTGTCTTTCTCTGGCATAGCATTTGGCTGTGACACCCACTCGTTATATTTGGGCAATGTTATTTTGTCGTCGTCGTACCTCTCTATTTGACTAAGTAAGTCGTTAAGTTGTCAGACTCGTTTTTCACTGTGGTCTCCCTACGGTTATCCTTCTGTCTATCTGTCTGTCTGAATATTTGTCCTGTTTTTTACATGTGTGTATTTGTATGTGTGTGTGTGTGTGTGTGTGTGTGTTTGGGGCTTTATCAATAAAGCCAGCCGCGTTCTTTGACTGAAGGCTCTGCATTTATTTTATTTTTTTTGCTCACACACTTGACTGACCAACTTTGTTTTTTAATTTTCTTAATTTTTTTTATTTATTTTTTTTTTGCACCAATCACATGTTAAAAAAAAACATTTTGTAACAAAAAAAAAAAAAAATTTATATAAAAACAAATATATATATATATATAACAATTGTTTCAAATACCTTATGTCTGCGAAATGAGCCGGACACACCGACACACACACATACACACTCAATTGATAAATATGGCCGAAGTGTTTTGGATTTAAGAAATACGCTGCATGCTTTTGGGCGCACGCTGTTGACTCCGGCAATCGGAGCACTCGTGTTCCGTACGTGGCACGGTCTGAAAATCAACTGAAAAGCTTCGGTGCGCAATCAACAGTAGGTCGAATGTCCTTGTTGATACCACCAGCAAGGAAGCTCAACACACACACACACACATACGCACGCATTGAAGTTGAAGAGGCGCGCGTCGGACTTGCTCCTGGAGCGAGCTTTCAAATGTTAGCCCCCAAAAAAAAACAAAAAAATTGCCTAACCAGGCTCGGGGCACAGCAGCCGCTGTCGGCGTCGCAGTCAGTGTTTTGGCTAAGAAAAACAAGCACTGATTATGGGCCAAAAAAAAGAGAAATTATCTTTCAAAAATTTGAATAATAAAAGCGGCATAATATCACGCTAAGCCTAAAAGTATGCTAGTCCGAATTTAACAAAAAGGAGATTATTTTTTTATAACAAAATAAAAACAACTTTTGAAAAACTCTCAAGAAATTATTAATATTAGGCCAACATTTTATAAAGGACAAAAAGTTTATTTGAAATCTACAAAAATAAATTTCGGTTTTCAATTTCACATTAAATTTTTAACTATAACGAATATATTTATAGTAAAAATTGTAATATAATTTTTAATTTCAATTATTTAAATATTCTGTGTCATTTTGTGCTTCATATATTTAACTTGATATCTTTTTAATAATATAATATTTTCATATTTGTTCAATTTTCAACATTTTCATAATTTATTAATTAAATATTTGTTATCTTTTAAACTGTTCAGTTTTAATCTATTTTTTCCAGCTTTAATTTCTTTTGACTGTAAAACGGAAACTAACAAAAAAAACATTCAAAAAAACAACCTCAACTAAGCCAAATGCGAATAACTGAAGTGTAGTAGCAATCAGTCTGAACAACAAAAACAAAAACGTTTAGAGCTCTTCAAATTGGTAACTGGATTTTAAGCCAATTGCCTTGGATGCAGCCAAATTGCGCACACACTTGACCAGAGCAGACCAGACCATACCAGAGAGGAGTAGACCAGCATGGGGTTCTAACCAGCAAGTGCCTTGGTTAAAACTGAAGTGTATATAGTAGAATACGTTAAGAGTAAGGTAAGGACGGTCAGGGACGGCTACGGACAGATCAGACACTGATAGTTGCACATAAAAATGTAAATGAATATTTTTTTTTTGCTTGGCATTTGCATCAGTTTGGAGCACTTGAAGCTGTTGCTGTTGCTGTTGGCTGTTGGCTGTCAGAGATTCATTTCAATGCATTTTAATTAGCATTTATATTAATTACGTGCACCCTCTTTGAGATTTTCAATTATACAAAATTGTAAATTGTTTTCTTTTCATCTCTTTTTTATACATACATATATTCTGGCAACCTAATTTTTATTAATTTAACTGACCTAAAAAATACAAAGAAACAAAACATAATGCAAGAGGCCCATGCGACGTATGCGTAATATTATTGTATTAATACTATGTGCAGCATACCTATGTGTGTATGTGTGTGTGTGTGTTAGTGCTATTGTCTGAAGCTGAGGTATGCTAAACAAAGGCACACAAGCTTCAAAAATACACTGCACACAGTCTTAGTCTTAGAACATAAGCAATTGACATTACGAGCGTTAACTCCCACGCTAAGGAAGCAAAGCAAGCAACCCCACGCATACCCACTCACATTACAATTTAACGCTCTCTCCTACTTAATGCTCTCTCTCTCTCTTTGTAAATCTCTCACACATTCTGTCGGTTGCTCTCTCACAGTTTGAATTTATTCACCATAAGCTTTTATTAAATCAAAAGCTTTAAGCTTTCATTTTGTCCGTTAGCTGTGCGGCGACAACTTTTGGCGCCTGCCCGCAGCCTAAAAATGAAAAAAAATAGTAAAAATAAAAGGAAAAATAGCAAATAGAAAATAGAAAATACAAGAAAAACACACACAAATCTCATCTAATCTAATCGCATCAAATCAGCGAAAAACTCATTCCTTAACCAGAATTCTGAGGCACTGAGGCTATACACAACTTGCTTGTTATTCCTAACCCCATTGAATTGGATTTGTTAGAGGAAAACGGTTGCAGCTGATAAAATATTTATGAGAAAAGAACTGATTCCGAACCTTTTCAAAAAAAAAAAAGAAACCGTTTACAGAAAAAAAAAATGTATATAAAAATCATTAAAATAATATAAAACAATTAAATATTAATACAATAAAAATGTTTATCATTGAAAAGCTTTCAAATAATAATTATTTATAATAAATTAAAGGTAAAACGCTAAATTTTATTTAACAATTAACAATTTTTTCATAATTTAATCATTCTTTTAGGTTATCAAACATAGAAAATATACTAAACTATTATACTAAAATTAGTTGCAATCATTATTTATCAATTTTATTTCATATAAAATTAATATTAAATTATTTATTTTTATATATAAGGGCTAAGGATTCATAAAAAAAAACAAAAGTTCCAGTTGACAGTTGACAGCTTTTCATGTTATTTGAAAATAAATTTGACGTTTCGGTGGAATAACCTCTGACCCAAATACAACAAAGTATTCCACAACTAATAATAGTACGAGTCTGTACTTTTATAAGTCTATAGTAAGCTTATAACAATGAACAACTACTACTACTATGTACTACCAATAAATTTTTAACTAGTATATTCATACTTTATTCAACCCTTTCGTCAACTATATTAACATTATATGGACATAACTTTTTATGCTGCTTACTTAATAATTGATTGTTTCAATAAATAAAAAGTTTTACTGATAAAAATTAACTCTGGAACAATTCAAAAAGTCAAACTTTTGCTATATTCAGAAAACAAACAAAACACTTTATCCAAGTGTGCTCGACTACGAGATACCCTGATCCAAGTGGCCGGCTGCTAGCGATGTCGGCGTTGCTGATAGTGCCTTGCATTGACCAATGATTGCTCTATAAAACTTGAAATTTTCATCCGATCGTTAAGTAATTAGTACAGTAGATTGTTGGTATTACGATAAGAATTACGTATACTGAACGTCAAGGTGACAGGTTGAAAATTGTCGGCGTTTGGGGTATAATATGCAACTTTTTCCGATGCACATCGTATAGTCAAAAGCTCAATAGTATATACAGATATACAGACGGCTGTTGATGCTAATCAAGAATATATACATTTTGTAGGGTCGGAGATGTCTCCTTGTCACAAAACTATATTACCCCTGTTCCATTTATCAAATGCATCGGGGTATATAAACCACTTCGTACCTATTATAATACCCGATATATGTATGTATGTTTGCCATCAAACCAGGTACTATAAGTTATTAAGTTAATGCAAGTGCACTAAGTGCACATATGTTGGTTATCATTTTTGGTCTCTGTTCTATAGTATATATAGTTCCTGGTCTTTGATTTTCTGGGCCTACACGGGCCAGCCAGCTAACGAGTCAGTCAGCTCGCCAGCCAGACTGTCGCTCGCTCACTGAACCAACCATGTTTGGCCTGCGAATTCTCGAATGGGGTACGCCTAGTCGCTTGGGCGCCATATCGTTTAGCCTGCCTCAAAGCCATTGTTAATTAGTGCACCGACCTTGTCGTAATTAGTGCGCATATTGCTTACACTGTATACCATCATATAGTACATGCATATGTACATATATATATACTATACCAGTGTTGCCAACTCATTTGATGACAGCACCAAAAAAAAAAATAAAAAAAAATTTATTATTCAACTGTAATATAAACGAAACAAAATTGCTTTTAGCAAATTTAAAAATTTTGTAGAGAATAATTTTATTTGCATATTTAAAAAATATATATTTATATTTAAAACATAATAAGGTTTAGTGTTCTTTCAAGTTGTTTAAATTCTTATCTTGGCTAAATTTTCGTAGAAGAACAAGACAAAAAGTTCAAAAATCAAATGAAAAAATGTTTATTTTACATATAAAAATAAATTCTTTACCAAGATTTAGAGATAAAAGAGATTATACTAAGATTTACTTGAAGTTCAGCTATTCATAGAAATTGAATATTATTTTTAAACTATTGTTAATTGTTGAACTCAAAACATTTTTTTATTAATTTTAAATTAAATTCAACTTAAAGAACTTTAATACACAAGGTCGCCCATGAGAAGATATAAATAACTAGTTAACTTAAAAATTGTCTTATAAATAAAATTTAAAATTAATATCTAATCAAAATAATATAATTTTCAGTATTTAGAAAATTGGAGAAATGTACAACAGCACTGTTGTACATTATGCACTCGGGTGTATTCTTACACTAAATGTATGTACACTGGCCCACAATCATATCCAAGCTTTGGCGCTGGCTTTGCGTCTGGGTCTCGCTCTGGCGACTGCAGCCATTCTGAGTAAAAATTTTTGCCAGCGAGTTTATGTTGAATGACGCCTTAGGCGACTGGCGTTGGCGTTGGCGTTAGCGTTGGCGTTGGCGTTAGTGTTGATGTTGATGTGACTGGGGTAGTGTTGGTTAGTGGTTGGCTATGATAAAACCTCTCTACTGGCTGCGCTCGGCTCGGTTCGGCTGGTAAACCCACAAAATTCGCATAATAAGTTTTGCATTAAGCGCAGATGAGAGCAGCTTAGACTAAGGCAATGCAATTTTGGTCTGGCTAATGTGAATGAGAGACTGAGAGTGTTGTTGTTGGCCAATGTTAGTGTTGGTGTTGGTAGTTAGATAGGAGCAATGCCAGCTAGAGGACAGTTGTTAAATGCTCTAATGAGCATTAAGAGTAACATCCTTGCAGCTGTTCAAGCATTCCAACTAATGCTCAAATTCAAACAAAAGCAAAAAAAAAAAAATGTTGAAATAATTTAGGTTCTTACACAAAGTGTTACAAGAAAAAAAAAGTTCCAAAGATTTCAAGCCAACACAGCGCAGCATACTGTTTGTACAGAGATTTAACTGAAGCTCATATTAATAATTCTCAACTAGTTAAAGTGCTAAGAGCTCTTAAATGAATTTTTAATAAATTAAAGTGTTAAACATTTATAATATTATAGTTTTATACTCTGATAAGAGGGAAACATTATGAAAATTCTTTAGAATCTTTAATTATGAAAATTTCCTCTAAATGGAGAATAGAACATTTTTTTCAAAGTTTTTAATCCAAAATTGAAACTGAAACAAACAAAAACCACTAAAGCAAAAATACTTCTTTTAAGATAAACACACAGAGAGACACAAGAGCCAAAATACCACAATATGGCTAAAATAAAGTGCAAATATGGTAAAAGTGTTGGCAAACTGTCTATCTATTTAAATATCAAGTGCAAATGACATAAATTTATATATTAGTTTAGTATAAGAAATATACACATATATGTATTAAATGATTGGTCCTGACTGACTGACTGATTGGCAATCAATGCACAGGCTAAACGGTAAGAGCTATAGGTCTGAAATTTTAACAGAAGTTACATTTGGTAGTGACAGTTCCGTCTAAGAAGCGATTTACCCAAATTCCAACTACAAGTGTGGGAAAATGGAAAAATAACTTGGACCTAAATCTCTTATTTCTCAACCGATTTCATTCAAACTTGGTTTTTAAACTCTATTTACGAAATGAAAAAGTTCCTCATACACAAATCTTTAATTCGCGAGTTAGCCTTCGACTGTGCCGGACGCATGCGTCAGACGCTCTTGGTGAATAAGTGATTTCATTGTAAATA
>JBANCX010001014.1:0-11452 GCA_037040065.1 Dettopsomyia nigrovittata | reverse complement strand
CAGCAGCAGCAGCAGCAGCAGGAGGCACAACGTCAACTGGAGGCGCAACAGCAGCAACAGCAACAACATCAAAATGATGTTAGCAGCGAGCCGCCACGCGACGAGGATGTCGGTGATTTAAGCCAAGTTTGGCGACCCTATTGACCCAATCGATTAATGCGAACACGCACCAACCCACGCACATACACAACTGAACTGAGAACTGTGTGAAAAACTCTCTCTCTCTCTCACTTTACTTTTTTTTTATATATATACATAGGAAATGTAAATAGAAAATAATTATTTAACTTACATAGACATACACTCTATATGTACTATATAAAAATATGAAATTTTTACATTAATCGCATAATTATATAGAGGGATCATCATATACATACATACGTATGTATGTATGTATCTAACTATATTTAGTATATTCCATCTTATTAATAATTAATTATTATAAATTTAAGTTTTTTTTTTTGAGATTAGATCCTAAGTCCTAGCTTAGTATGTATGTATATGTACAATGTATTTGTATTATTGCGATTTTTTGTTATTTTGTTTCGAGATTTCTAAGATCAAACGAGTTAAAACAATGAAAAAAAAAGAATTACAAAAGAATGAAGAACGAAGAAAAAATGAAGACTATAAATAAAGTTATCGTATTTATTTAAAAAAAATGTTTTTTTTTGTTAATTTTGTTGGTTTTTCTCTTTTTTTAAAATGGTAAGTGAAAAATATATATTTTCAATGATTGTTTATCTTAATAATAAAAGCTAAATAACTTTAAATGCGCCTCGCAGGCGCAGGATGTCCGTTTAGAGCTATTTCGGAAAGCTTCAATACTTTGCTCATCAGCAGACTGAAGCCGCGCTTCAAGCATACCATCATTGCAACACTAGAACCATTTGGGAATTCTTTGTGCGTGTAATGATAAACAACTGACCTTAAGGTCGCTTAAAATAATAGAATTTGTTTAAAAATATTGTTAGCAAATAAAGTAACATGCGCAGGGTATAAAGAACGCAATCCAAATAGAAATTAAGAACACACGACGACGACACACAGTGTGAAAGCGAGGAACGTTCATTCAAGCAGACGACAGAGCTAAGACTGAAAGCTTAAACATAAGTAAGCGCAATGGTCACTCCGATTCATTAGTGATCTGGTTCATACACTCCAAGTGTTGGCATATGTAAGTGCAATGTTCACTCAAGATTCATTAGTGATCTGGTTCATACACTCTAAGTGTTGGCATATGTAAGTACAATGTTCACTCAGATTCATTAGTGATCTGGTTCATACACTCCAAGTGTTGGCAAATGTATGAACTTATAAACAATAATTGAACTTGCAAACTCTAACAAACATTTATATTTCTATGCTGAAAGTCTACAATCTACAAGTAAAAACATAATTCTTTAATTCTTATTTTTTTTGGATTTTTTTCTTTGGAAAATAACATTTTGTTTGATTTCTTTTTGTTTTTCATTCTTATCAAGCAGGAGCAATGCCCAACAGCTCTGGACTGTAGAGAAAACTTTGCAAAACAAAAGGAAAACTTTGGTCATTATGCAAAAATAGAAAACTTAACCACAAAATACACACACACACACACGTACACACACACATAAACAACAAAAAGTACAGTTAATTATGCGCATATTTAAACAAAAAAACATAAATAAATATTAAAAACAAAATAAAGAAAGAGTTACTTTAAACATAAATATATAAATACCCTCGATTTATTAGATGAAATGTTTCTTTTAACTTTATTCTTGATATAACATGAACATTTCTATAAATAATTTGGTAAATAATATACAAAATATTGATTGTTTTCCAAAAATATGATAAAGTTTTCCAAAAATTGTTGCATTTTTTGTACAATTTTGAATTGTAGAATTGATCAAGCAGCAGCTGACGCCGAACCGATCGAGAGAGATCGTGAGAGAGACTGTCATTGTCAGCGTGTGTCAGGTATACAGGACAAAGCGCTACGCGAAATAGGAAAGAAGTTACAAATTCAACTTAAGTGTAAACAAATAAATATATTTGAAAAACATAAATTAATCAAAAACAAATGAAAATACATCAAATATTTACTTGAAAAGTAACAACTGCAAGCGTTCTAGACTTTTTAATGAACTTCCAAGAAAGAAAATTATTTAATTTTTAACATGATTATATAAAAAACAATTTAGAATTTCAAATGAAACAAATATAAATACATTTTGTAACATTATTTAGAGACGCCCCATCCAACAGCAAGGGTATTGAGAGCAACAATTGTGAAAATCATGAATTTTAAATGAAACCTTAAAAGTGAGCGTAAATAAATTATGATTCGTATAATGCAACGAAGAAGAGAAGCAGCAGCAGCAGCAGCGAAAAAAACCACACGAAAGTAGAACATATGTACATATAAACACGTATATACCATGTACATATGTATGTACTATACTAGTATATAATAAAAAAATTGTTAGTTAGTTAATTATTTTTTTGGCCGGATGAAGCTTTTCTCTCTCAGTCGCTGACGCTGTAGCTCTTTGGCAGCGCGCATCATGGATCGTGCAAAGTTTTTTTCTGCGGTTTTGCCAAAGCATAAATAAATTGAACACCCTGCAAACAGCTAACTGCTAACTGCAACTGCATATGTTGCATGCAACACATATGTACATACACCCCCTTGCCACCATTTGTAAACAATTTTCTATTGTTGTTGTTGTTGCTGAGCTGAGCTGAGCTGAGCAAATCAAGACGATGCAGTCAATTGTTAAATTGCACAAGACATTGCCATTGTCGGCGTCAAAACTAGTATGCGAACAGCAACAGCAACAACGAAGGGTACAATGTACTCGATAAATATATATGTATGTATGTATGTATGTGTATATTGAGCAACTGCGGAAACTCTAGCCAGTGCGAGAAGCCAAATCCAGGCAGGGCAACAATGTAAGCCGAGCGTTAAAGAACGACCGACGACGACAACGACAACGACGAGCATCAGCACACTGCGCGACACGATCAACAATTGACGCATGCGCGTCCCCAAAACGTTATCCGCACACGACGCACAGACGAACGACAACAAGAAGCCCCGACACACACACACACACACGCGCTTCTAGTTGCTTTAGCTGTGACAGTGTTGTCAACTGTTGTCAAGAGAAACTAAAAAAAAACATTTTTTTTCAAGTAAATTTTCCAATTTTTATTATTATATAAAATATTATCAACATGATAAAAAACTTAAAAATAAATATTTTTATTATTATATATTTAAATGTTTTTATTAAAAATAAACAAATTCAGTACAAAAAAAAAGTAGGAAACTGACAAAACTAGAATTTTAAAAAAATAATAAATTGTTGGATATCATTAAATTAGATTATTAATTAGAAAAAATCAATTTTTTTTTTCTGAAAACTTTCTAAAAACTTACAAAAAAAATGTCTGAGTTTCCTATAAATTAAAATAAAACGGAGAAAAAAAAATCGAAATTCAATAAAATGTGTTTTGCTTTGACAATATTTAAATGATTCAAAACAAAAACAGTTTTTTAAGCCATTTTTTTTAAGTCGACCTATCTGGTTAAGTTGTCTAAGTTGATATTTTTCTATACAATAGGTTCTGGGTTCGAATCCTGGGCAAGACATGGCAATTGATAGTAAAAATTTCTTGATATCTGTAGTATAAGTTGCTATTTTAAAGATTTTTAAACAAATACAAATTAAAAGTTTTTAAAACGAAAATTTTTGAAAGAAATCAAATTCAAGTTTCTCATGAAAATAATAAATAAAAAACTCAATCGAGTGATACAATAAAGATTTTGAAATATATACATATACCAAAAAAATACTAAAAGAAATAAATCAATGCGAACTGTGGCAACTCTGTTGCAGCTTCAACTGCAGCATTCCTCATACATATGTATAGTATGTATAGTATATATGTATGTATGTATATAGGTTGGAGGTGTAACTGATCTGCCTTTTGGAGTTTGGTAACACACGAGTTTTTTTTTTTTTTTTGCGGTAAGAAGAGCAAGAACTTTGTTAGCAGTTAATAATGTTGCGACTTGAATTACCAACAAGCACAATTTGATCCAGTCAAGATCTTGGGTCCATTCTTTAGCTAATTAACTCTCTGGCTTTGCTCTCTCTCTCTCTCTCTCTCTCTTTGTGTGTGTTGGCTTGTTGCCTGACCTCGTTCAAGCTGATTTACATTTACTAGCTTGTAGCTTGTGCGGTCCCGTTGCCAACTTTATTCAGCTACCGTGTATTATTATACAATATTGTACCCAACTGGGTGGTCTTGTCAACAATTTCGAAACTAGATACAGACTGACTCTCTTCATGCCAAGGACCTTTCATAAATTGATCTCAATATTTTCATATTTTATTCATTCATTCAAAGTTCTCAAGCCGGTTTGCTTTCATTGAATGAATCGAATGCGTTTGAGTAACTTAACTTGTCTAATACGTTAAAAATATTCTATTAACAACACCGACACGGTGGGCGTCCTATGGGCCAGCTATGCCCACAACTCACAGGCTGTGGTGTCATCTTTTTCCGAGCGAAAAAAGGCTAGATCAGGGAAAAAAAAGAACATAAATTCAATAAAAATGAGCCCAACGAGCAAAAAAAGAGCCAAATCTGACAACCGCGCTTATAATACACAATGTTACCGATCTTTCAACGCGTAAATTTAGTACCGATTAAAGTAAATATCGTTAGTTTACCGATAAAAAATACATTTTTAATACTATTTCAATTAAAACATGTCGAAAAATTCAATAAAATTAAAATTTGCAAAAAAAAATCTACAAAAACAGTCAAATCTGACGGGAAAAAGGCCAAAATGACACCACAACTCACAGCTAGGATCTGTCAGTGATGTTAATACTAGATCAACGCAATAAGAGTTTGATAAAGAGAAAGATAATGATAAAGAAGAGTGAGACATGAAAATAAAGAGAAAAATAGAAAGAGAGAATCGGAGGAGGAGAGAGAGAGCTTTGATTTGCAGGTGCGACAACTGTGCTCCGACTCACAGTTGATCGGAAAGAAGCGAATCTCTGTCCCGATGGGAATGGATTAAACAATTTAAATTAAAATATATAAATTTTGAATTAATTTAATTTTTAAATCTTGTTTTTTTTTTAATATTTTTACTTATCAAATAAATATTTAAATTAAAATATTATTTTTTCAAATGATTTTCCAACTTTCTATTCAATATTTATGCAAAAAATAAAAGTAAAATAATTAATTCCACAAAATATACAAAATAAATTTAATTTTTCATAATTTTTTCTACATAAATACATAAAAAATTCTTTAATTTTTTAATTGAATTTATTTGATTTCATTTTTTTAATATATTAAATATATTTTTACAATTTTCCATCAATTTTATATATAAAAAATAAGTTTTTTTCTAATTTATTTCTATTCAATGATTAAATCATTTCCTAGCTGAGTATTACGACTATTAATACATTGCCTAATATCTAAACATTTTTTTGAATGAATCATTTTCTGTTTTCTGTTTTTTAAGTTAAGATTTTTTCAATAAAGTTAGTAAATAAGACAAAAAATGCAAAATATGCAAAGAAAACAGAAGTTTGGTACGTCAATGAGCATTGACTCATGTGTGACATCTCTAATAGAAAATGGCTGTAAAGAATATACGAACCGCAGATACCCTGTACATTTGAAATGCTTTAACAAAGTTTTGAATTCTGAAATTAATCAATTAAAGATGACTTAAATAAAACATAAAAAAAATGTGAAAACTTTTTTTTTTTTTAAATTAGTCAAAAACAACAAAAAATTGAAAAAAAAAAAAAAAAGTTTTTTTTTTAATGAAATCTTTAATTGATTAATTTCAGATTTTGATATTTTAATGATTTTCGCATTAAGCAAATCAAAAAAAAAATAAAGTTCATTGTCTACAGGGTATTAAACAACTGAAACGCTCCAGATAAAGTTTGTACAGTTTAGTCCATTTAAGTAGCGCAACTTAATAAATAAGCCAACACAGTAAAGACAAACTCTCTCGCTGCGACAGAGCGACTTCAACTCCAACGGCGACTGAGACAGCGACAGTGACAGCGACAGCGACGGAGATGTTAAAATTTGTTCAAAATCTGTTAAATGGGAGCACAACGTGTTT
This sequence comes from Dettopsomyia nigrovittata, assembly GCA_037040065.1. Classification (NCBI taxonomy): domain Eukaryota; kingdom Metazoa; phylum Arthropoda; class Insecta; order Diptera; family Drosophilidae; genus Dettopsomyia; species Dettopsomyia nigrovittata. The sequence goes on along the minus strand of JBANCX010001014.1, from coordinate 5,280 downwards.
AAATGAAGTACTCTCCAGTGCGTATAGTACATATGTATATAGTATTTAACAAATTAAATTGCGGCTAGCGAATAAACCAAAAGAAATGTCCGAAAAAAAAAAACATTTAAATCAAAAGAACACACACACAGACACAACACAGCCAACTCGAAGCTCCACCCACAAGTGTATGTATGTGTGTGTGTGTGTAAGCAACAACAACAAAAGTCAGCAACTGTGACTGCGACTGCGACAGCGACTGCGGTTACCACCCACCAAAGAGAGCGCGCCAACTAAAAAGAAGAGAGCAGCTCTTAGCGCTGACAAAGAAGAGACAAACACAGAGCGGACAGAGAGAGAGAGTAGCGGCAATGATGCCAACTGATAAGCATAAAGAGCGTACGACTCAAGTGCATGAATTAACAATAATTTCATATTTTCTACTACTTAACGCTTAAGAGTAATAGTATATATTGACGCGAAAGCGTACTCATTGAGCTTTAGCTGAGGACACTGTGATTCCCAACGTCCAAATTGGGGACAAAGTCAATGTTAATTAGCTTTAATCGTAAATTGTCTTAAATAAACAAAGTTAAGTAAACTTAAATTTGTACACAAGACAACAAGACAACGACAACGATCGCGATCGCGATTAAAATAAGCGAAAAATAATCTCAGAAATTTAGCAAATATATTAAAAATTAATCAAAATTTTTTATAAATATAAATTTTCTTTTATTTTTATGCCATTTGAACATAACCGGACGTGGTAAGGAGGGATACATACATATATAGAAACAAGTAAGGAAGCTCTAGTCGAGTGTGCTCGACTACTAGATACCCAGATCCAAGTGCTAGCTCCTTGCAAAAGCCAATGACAACCATGTTTGCTCTAGAAAACCGACAATTTTAATCCGATTGACATAAAATTGGTACATTTGATAAATATTATGTTAAAACTCACTTATGCTGAGCCTCAAGAACACAGATGAAAAATTACACCTGTTATTCGCATTTTTTTGATTTTGGGCGTTGTGGGCGTGGCATCCAAAATTTTTTGATGCAGTTCGATCAGTTGTCAGCTCATTAGTATAAACTCAGAGTTTCAGAAGAATAGGTGGAAAATTGCACCTGTAAATCGTTTTTTTCGATTTGAAGGGGTGGTGGGGGGAAATCAAAAAAAAATAAAATATTAGTGTACTGAGCGCGAACTACACCAACTATGATACCAAATTTGGTTACTGTAGCTCTGATAGTCTCTGAGATCGACGCGTTCATACATACAGACGGACGGACGGACAGATGGACAGGGCTAAGTCGACTCGGCTGTTGATACTGATCAAGAATATATATACTTTATAGGGTCGGAGATGTCTCCTTATACAAATTTTACTATTTATAACTAATTACAATTATTAACAATTATTTATAAATATTTACTAAAATTATTAACAATTTGATTTGATTTATTGAATGACCCGGAAAGTCAGGTCATTGGGGTGGAATCTCTTCAGCCTTCGGAGAGGTTGGGTGCGCCGTGAGCCTGTCATTATATCGGCTGCTGTGTTGATTGAGTTGTTGGTACTCCTCTTGGGAGCTTAGGGCCTCTATTAAGTTTTCTCCACTCTGCAGACTGCTTCGCTTGATGTTGTGCCGGGTAAAGCTCGATCCTTGGGTCGCCCAACTCTCCTGCTTCCCTGGGGGGAAGCATCCATGCAGATGCCTGCCTGGTGTTAATTTTCACAGAATTTTGATATATTTACGTATTTCCCATAACTATGTTAAAAATTAATAATTTTTTTTTATCAAAAGCGAGTAAAAATATTATTAAAATAAATATTTTCATAGCAAGCCCTCATATATGTACATACAAAATGTACAAAATTCATGTTTATTCATCAAAATTGGGTAACTTTCGATAATTAATTTATTAGTAATAGTTTCATATAATTGTGTAATAATAAATACAAAATTCTTAACAAATCTATTGGTAATTCCACAGTTGCTCTCTCTCTCTGTCTTCACTGTAATACGTTTATTTACATTGGCATCTGACAGAGTTTTCCCCGATCTAAAGATCATTCAAGTAAATTACCTTAAACAGCTGCTGCTACTCTCTCTCTCTTGCTTACAAACTTTGTTTGTTTGGTTTGTTTCTCTTTAAATGCATTCAGCGCTCTCTATTTTGCAAGTTATCTCTCTGAGCGCCTGTCAGCGCAATGATTCACACTGGCAACGGTGGTTGTTGTTGTTGTTTTTGTTTTTATTTGATTTTTGTTTTGTTGTTTTTTGTTTTTGTTGATTCTTTTCGAGTCAGTTTAGTTGAACCAGAGACGTTGCGCTGCACAAACCAACACAGCCTAAGCCAATGGGGGCTTCTGTGGCTGCTGTGCGCGAGACCAGGCGAGCTGTCTTCTTCTTTATTTGTTTATTTATTTTTTGTTTTCAAAAAAAGGGAGCAAAATACTACTTATCAATGCTTAAGCTTTGCTCTGGTACTCGGAACATCAGTTTGGGTTTCATAATTACGCACAAAGTTACATCAAAGAAAACTTAAAGATTTTAACTTTTTTATTTTTATATATTTATTATTATTATTTTTTAGTCATAGCTCCAGGTCATTGTATCTTAATACAAGATAAAAAACATTCTTCAAGTACGACACTCAATTGCTTCTAATTCGGAAAGCTTTTTTAAGCTTTTCTCATCTACTAGCGCAGGCATTGCCATCGACTGAAGCCGTCGTCAGTTTGCCACTAGAACCAGTTGTGAATTCTAATGGTGATAGGTTAGCTTAGGTTGGCAGTCACACATAGCACAATTCTGGAGGGGTGTTATGAGTTGCTCAGGTCTCTGAGCATGTTGCTGCATTTGGCGAACCTTAGCAACGATCCAGGAGTGATTCTGGCCGACGCCTTAAGCGTGTTCTGGCCAGTGCAGGGCATTGGAGATGCTCAAGAGCTTCTACGACTCCTGATCCTTTCGCATTTCCTACAGCTGTCTGCTTGGATGAGGCCTAGATTTTTTGCATGAGACACTGATAAGCAATGACCTGTTAGTATCCCTACCAAAAGCCTGTACTCCTTTCCTCTGAAGTTGTAGCAGCAATTGAGAGAGTTTTATGTTGCGGTTGGTGCACATTATGTTCGTCGTATTGCAGTTAGTCGTGCACCTCCATCTTGAGTTTGCATCGGCTTCTGCTTTCCTCTCCACATCGCCATAGAGAGAGCCTTCTGATATTGGTGATAAGTGTGTTAAAATGTTATTTAAATTGTATTGTATTGACTACGCTGCGTATGAGTAATATTTATATGTATATTTAAGACAGAAAAAAAAGTGTTAACAAAAACACATTTTAGTCAGTTGCAGCAAACATCAAACATCCGTAGCATCCACAAACATTTCGGGTTAATTTTATTTAACTGACTTTTGTTGGCTGTTGGCTGGTTGCCTGTTGCACCAATTTGGCTGTCAGAGTAAACATTGCACGCACATGAAACAACACATTAACAACATTAAACATTTGAGCAAAAAGGCATTGATTGCCACTGACAAATCACCGCAGAAAAGCACAAAAAAACAAAAAAAAACCAAAAAAATTTCTTTTGCTTTGTTTGTCATGCGATCTAAGACAAGAACACCAAATACACCAAACACCTGGCTAAAAGGACTTGACTTAAGGACTCAAATAGTTAACGAAATTTTTGTATTTTATGCAAATTTATGCCTAATTTTCTGCCAACAACAATAAATAATTACCAAACAGCAAAAAATATATATTTATGTATGTATGTGTGTATAAGCCTATACGCTCTATAATGTATCTGTATCTTCGCATTAATTTAGCCAACAGGGGGCGCTGTGCGGGCGTGCCAGGACGCGGCTAATGTGTTGGCATGTGTCAGACACGCATCAAATGCAGACAGCAGGCGGCCCAACAAAAAAAATATATACATATATACACAATTATAGAGTATATATGTACATATGTATGTACATATGTATATGTACTAAGCATGTTTCATTATAATACATAAAAACGCAACATCCGCTTGCGGAACATTTGGCAATGGAACGGCGTGTGCCATGCGAACGCATGAAATCGTTTGCTTAGAGAGAAAGAAATATGAATGTTGCACGCGAACAGTCAATTAAAATTAGACAAAATAGTACAAAATAAGTAAATAAATTATTAAAATTGAATGTTTAAATAAATATAAGGTTAGGTTAGGTTGGATTGAACCGGCCAAGAAGCCATACTTGCCTCAATCTGGTCCTCAGTGCAACTAGAGTTTGTTATAATGGAAAGATGTTAGAAGTTGTTCAGATCTCTGAGCTGAGTAACGATCCAGGGCCTTTATTGAGGTTATGTAAGCTGTTGTTTGCTGGTCATTGCCACAATAGTAAGTGTTTGAGAGTTTTTCTCGTCTTCTGGTTCTTTGCAATGTCTACAGTCATCCAACTGGATGAGGTCGAGCTATTTCGCAAGAGACGCAGCGATAAACAGTGTTCCGTCAATTTTTGCATGAGACTCTGATAAGCAATGTCCTGTAAGTATCCCTACCAAAAGCCTGCACTTCGTTCCTCTGAAGTTGTAGCAGGAATCCTACAGTCATCCTACTGGGTGAGGTCGAGCTATTTCGCAAGAGACGCAGCGATAAACAGTGTCCCGTCAATAGCCCTACCAAAGGCCTGCACTCGTTACTCTGCAGTTGTATCGGGTATATGAAGATTTACCATTGCGGATGGTGCAAATGTCGTTCTCTTGCAGTTTGTCGTCGGCTGCTGCTCTCCTCTTCATATCGCCGTAAAGAGAATAAAACTTTATTTATTTATTAAAATTTTATTTACATAATTACATAGAAGAAGCCACTGAACGATGCCAACGAAATCAATGAATTAAATTAATATGTTATTTAATGACTATAAACAATTCAACTAAATAACCAATTAAACAGCTCAAAGGCTTTAACTTGGCTCACTCACATGTGAATGCAGCGAAAAATGCATTTCATGTGAAGAAGCTCCCATGAAAAGGGGCGCACAGCTGTACCAATTTGGGTGGCGATGAAAGTGTAAGCGACTGTGTGTGTGTGTGCTGTGGCGGTGTCTAAGCCTATGCCTGTGCGTGTGTGTGTAAGCTGTGAATGTATGCGTAAATGTTGTTTTTTTGTATAATCGGGTCGCTTGATTAGCGGTTGCAGTTCATGCGCTCTTCAACAGCAACAAAAAACAAGTAAGGAAGCTCTAGTCGAGTGTGCTCGACTACGAGATACCCCGATTCAAGTGCTAGCGATGTCG
>JBANCX010001013.1:0-11458 GCA_037040065.1 Dettopsomyia nigrovittata | reverse complement strand
ATTATTATTCATATAAAGACGCCGCATTTACACACGAATTTTTGGTGATCATAAAGCTAAAAAAAATAATACAAAAAAAATTCCAATGTCCAAAGACAACATCAACATTTGTATTATTTTAACTAATTTTTTGATAATTTAATATAAATATTATAATAATATAGTTAGTAAGTTAGTTAACTATGTTCTCTATTGGGTCTCAGATCTTAGGGCTCTACATTGTGAGGAGAGACTCCTAAACCGTAGCTAGAAGATTAAACACAGGGTGACCCTGAATACATGAGAAACTCTATCGATTTCAATGAACGTCTGCAATCGATTAGGGAACTCAAAACGATATAAAGATCGCCGCCGATAGGCATGTCCCAATTAATCGACTCTAATCGAATCGAGGCCAAGAGGTATGTCACCAATAGATTAATGGAATCGAAGCCAAGAGGTATGTCATCGATAGATTAATCGAATCGAGGCCAAGAGGTATGTCACCGATAGATTAATCGAATCAAGGCCAATTGTGTGCGTGAAAAATGCAAACATTTCAGCAAAAAAGAAATATTTTAAATAATTTATTTTATTTTAACTATGTTAATAGTTTAATACACGTAAACATAATAAAAATAACGTTAATTTTACTGCAATACCGTTAGTTCCTTTTTTAGCAAAAACAAAATAAAAATAAAAAAAATTTGTTCGATTTCCGTTTTCGATAAACTTTATTTCTGCTTCTTCAATTTTTTTTTATTGTGACTCAATTGAGAATTTAATGTGGAAATTTATATGCAAAGCCCTTCCTTGCTTAGGCAACTTTTTTTTTTGTTTTGGCCCATAAATGCTGTTAACGTGGCCAAATGTCTGATATATTTCATAATAATATTTAATTTCTAAATGATTTCAATTAATTTTTATTGCTTTTGCTATATTTGTCATGCATTCAACTGCAATATCAAAAGAAAAAATTTTCAATTTTATTTAATTAACAATTTCATATTTTAGGCACATTTTTGTGAGTGCGAGACGACAAAAAAAAAGTTTGGTTGCCTTTTGGGAAAGTTTCATCAATTTCCTTTTGTGACAACAGAAAAAAAAAAGGTTCTTCCTATAAAAATGAATAGGAAATTGACTAAAAAGAATCCAGAAAAATCACGAAAAGAAACAATAAAAATGAAATATTATTCTTAGTAATTATAATAAAAAGTTATGAACTTTTATGAGGTTTTAAGGAATTTATCTATATAAAAATAAACAATCTAAGTCCTGCTGATGTAAATTAAATTAAAATATTAGCGTGTATAATTAAAATATATGTTTAAAATAGAAACAATAATTATTTATTTTCACTAAAATTACGTTTCAAACGCATTTGAAAACTGGCGCCACTGACTGCAGTGCTGCCAAGCCGATTTTAGAAATAACGATAACGATAACATAGTATTGTCAACGACAGGTTTAACATTTAAATTCTAGCGCCCAACAGACCGACCATTCTTTGTGCACAGCTGTTATTAACAGTGCGACCGGCAACTGTTAAGTCATTCTTACAATTTGCAACACAAAAAATCGCGTCTTTCGTTTGTTTATTTGTTTTAATTAAAAATTGTAATTAAAAACCACAATGCGTCCAAAACAAAATCTAAGTGCTGAAGTGCAACATATGTTTGAAAAGAAATTTCAATATAAGAAATTAGAAAATGACAAAAATTGGTCATTGCCATTGGAGGAGGAGACGCTTTTTAGTGAATTCTATCAATATAAATCGCTGCAAAATCTTAAAAATCAATTAAATATTGTTAAAAGTAAATTAAACAATTATGGCATACAGGAATGGAGTTCACATACAAATCGACGTGATCCATCTGGTGAGATAACATGGAAGCTGAAGAACGAAACAAAAGCGGAATTTGTAACCGTAAGATCCAATGTAAAAGAATTTTTTGCAAATTTCTAATTTTTAAATTCCCAATTTGCAGATAGCCTGGTGCAAGATGTTTGAATGTTTACACAGTTATCCACTTGTCGAGCAGCCGATGCTTAATAGTTTGCATCTATGTGAAGCACCTGGTGCGTTTATAACTGCTCTGAATCATTATCTTCATTCAGTATATCAACCAGCAGAGGTAAGGCTCACTGATGCATCATCCAATTTGAATAAATTCTTTACGATTATTACAGATTAAATGGCGCTGGCGCTCAACAACATTGAATCCATATTATGAGGGTAATACATTGGATGAAATGATAACCGATGATCGTTTTATATTCCATACGCTGGACAATTGGTTGTTTCACAAGGATCTGACCGGCAATCTTCTCTCGCTGGCTAACATAGAACATATGATGGAACGATGTGCTGTAGACCTGCCAGCTGGCATACAATTGATAACCGCTGATGGTGCAATTGATTGCTCGTCACAGCCAGATTGTCAAGAGGAAATTGTTGCCAAATTGTTATTTGCAGAGATCTTCAGTGCATTGCACATACTTAACGCAAATGGGAACTTTGTTATCAAAATGTTTACTCTGTATGAAGCGTGCAGTGTGTCCATAATGTATCTGTTGAATTGTATCTTTAAACATGTTCATATCTATAAGCCGGCAACATCTAAACGTGGCAATTCAGAGATTTATGTCATCTGTTTGGACTATCAAAAGCAAACGTCGGGTTTGCCACATCTGCTGCAGGCAATGCGCGCAAAACTGGAGCAACCAGGCGATAGCATGGTCATGCCGCTGTTTAGTAAGCAGCATATACCTCAGGAATTTCTATTGCAGCATGAGACCGTCTGTAGAATGTTCCAGCAGCAGCAGATCGATGCCATTAAGAGTAGCATATATGCCTATGAGGCGAAAGATCGTAATTTCTTAAAACATTTGCATAAAATGCGTAGCCTTGTTACGGCCATGTTTTACAAACGTTATAAAGTGCAGCCCTTGGACCACAAATTTTACATTGTACAGAAGAAGCAGGATATTAGCAAAGCATTGAGCCATTCAGTGCCAGTCTATGGTGGCTCATATACAGAGCTTGTGGACTTGCGTCAAGGTGATCTGCTCAAGCAAATCTATTGTTTGCGTCGCGAATTCAATGAATTAGAAAAATGTTCAACGGCCGACAGCAGCAGTGATGACCAATGCATCTATACACATGTACCCCATATTCCACAGAGTGAGGTACATCTACAAAATCTTAAAGGAGCAACCATTAAACGGCTTCATAGCAGTATGTTTGCTTCAAAGGCCGTTCTATTGCTACATTTACGCATTCTCGAAACCTTTGAATTGGATCCACTTTGGCAATTATCTGCCAAATGCATGTTCTACACTGAGGACAACAGTCAGGACATCAAATCATTTGATTATTTAACAAACTCAGAGGATACATTTAATAGCAAACAATCTGAATTCTTTGTTAATTTACTTGAATCTTTGCTACAACTGCGTCCAACTAAAATTGTTTTCAATCAATTTCCAATTTTAAGCCATTATGCAGCGAGTGTGTTGCTATTTCTAGCTGAATTTGGCTATAAACAGACAACTATTGATAATAATTCGATAACCTTCAATGGATTAGACATCGAAGCAATGCAGCGACTGGAGGAACTGCATCAAATGCTCAACGATGATGCTCAGGATACGGTGCAATCGCTGCATAGTGTATTACACATTAAATTGCTACAAAAGAATCCATTTAGCGATGCCCTAATCCATTATAACGATAGTGTATTGAAAGCCTGCTATCGTCGCATGTTGTGCGAAGACGCATTTCCCATCCAACATCAGCAGCAACAGCAACAGCAAATGACATCCTCAGCTGAGGCCAGCAAACGTCAAAGATTCTCTTAGAATAATTAACAAATGAAATTCTTAGTTTAGTTTAACGCTTAAAGCTTAACAATTGAATTTGTTTGTTTTCTTTTTTTTTTATATTTTTTTTTTAAACAAATGAAATTGATTTTTTGGACTACAAATATTTGAAACGAGTTTTCTTTTTTTGATACAAATTTTCGACAAAAAAGGACTCGCAAAAATAATAAAAGAAAAAACTGAAAAACTAAAGAAATTCTTCCAATTTTTTTTGTTTGTACACAAACAATAGTTACTAAAATGTTGTGTAGGGATGTGTCTAAATATATATCTTTGTTCTCAACTGATCTTCAATTCTCTATATATATATATATGTATATGTATGTACTCCAATGGGACTAATCGGCTGGACGCTTTTCGCTATGTTTCCTTGTATAGTCTTCAGCATTTTTCACAAATTTCTTTTTATCTTTGAGAAATTCTTCAGCCAATTCGGCACGCAACGGATGCTCCGGTTCGGGATCATTAATTAATGCGATCAATGCTTGAACAACTTGATCTGTACGGGTTGCTGGCTTCCAATTCTCTGTACTGATAATGGGTAAACAGACTTGTCCCTTTTCATCGATATTCGGATGATAGATTTTTGTTTTGAAGCTTATCTTTGGTGGCTTGAATGGATATTCGGCCGGAAAATTGATTTCAATGCGAAAGGCGCCCTTGTTATATGGCGGATTATCGGGCACAATTAATCCTGTCCAGCGCAGCAGATTATCATCGTCGGCCTTGATGTCACGAAATGATTTTAGACTGCTTTCCTGTAGGTCAACCAGCTCCTTGCGTAGACGTCGTGGTGCTGTCATTATTTTATATATTTAAAATTTTTGATTTAATTTATATTTTTTTGTGGGTGTGTTTTGTGTTGTAATTGGAAAATTTCGTTTGTTTGGAGTCCGTTCGTCCGACCGTTGCTTGAGATGATGCAATTTGGGTTGGCTCCTTAGACGTAATTAATATTTATATATTTATATATATGCAATAATCTTGGGTTTGTTTGGGGCACACACACTTTTCACATCATTAATTGTGGATGACAAGTTCTTTATAAATTTTTTTCTTTCCTTTTTCTGATTTTTCTTTTTAGTTGTGCTATTCAGAGTTGTGTTGTGTTTTTTAGTGCATTATGAATTTTTAACCAGTTGGCAGCACTGCAACAGATGATGATGATTAGTGCACTGCTGACTCATTTTGGTTAAATAGTTATCAATTGATAATCGACCAACCACCACTTGTAACCAAAAACAAAACAATAGAGAGCTGGCAACGCTCAAGTAAAGTGAAATTTGTATTGGCGCTAAAAGTAAAATTATTCTTATAAAAAACAAGCAGCGATGGGTTGACAAAGTCAAATGAAAGAACAGCTTCACAGATATGCGGGTTACTGGGAATGCCAGTGAGCGCATTGAAGACTAAACGTTTGATTAACTTAAGTTAAACAAAACGATTTTTTTTATTTTATATAAATTTAAAACGCCAAAATGAGCATGTTAACGCATTTCAGCGCTCACATTGCTATTCACACAAAATGTAAACAAATTTAATATCGATTTCCTATCGATTTATTTCAAAAAAGACAATCGAAGTTTGTGCCGCAACACGTGCGCCGCGCTCATTCCTGTTTTTACTTTATTAATAATATAAAAATGACTAAAAAACAAGCATTAAAGCGTAAAGTTAAAGCTACCGAGCCCAAAAATGAACAGGTTGCACTATCAGAGCAGTCGGACAATGAAGAAGATGAAGTAAGTAGCTTGAAAATTTCGTTTGTTTGTCGCTAAATAAAGAACATTGATTTTTGTTTTGTCCTAGGACTTGTTGCAAGCCGTAAAAGATCCTGGCGAGGATACAACTGACGATGAGGGCATAGATCAAGAATATCAATCGGATACAAGTGAAGATCTTGAATTTGAGAGTGACGAGGAAGGTAATTATTTGGGTAGAAAACAAACCAGTTCTGGCGAAGACGATGAGGAGGAAGATGACGATGATGATGAGGAAGACGATGAAGATGACGATGAGAAGGAGGAGGAGGCAGGTGAAGAAGCAGACAAAGAGGAAGAAACTGACAAGCCAAGTAGCAGTAAAGCAGCACTGGCTAAAAAAACAGATGCATCCAAAATAAAGCTGCCTTTGCGTGATCCATCCAAGGTGGAATACGAAGATTCAGATACCTCGGATGAGGAAGATATACGCAATACAGTTGGTAACATACCAATGCATTGGTATGATGAATACAAGCACATTGGTTACGATTGGGATGCCAAGAAGATAATTAAGCCACCGAAGGGTGATCAAATTGATGATTTCTTGCGTAAAATTGAAGATCCAAACTTCTGGCGCACTGTCAAAGATCCACAGACTGGCCAAGAAGTGTTGCTAACCGATGAGGATATAGCATTAATTAAACGTGTCAATTCCGCACGTATACCCAATCCGGAGCACAATGAATATGAGCCTTGGGTCGAATGGTTTACATCTGAGGTCGAAAAGATGCCCATTAAGAATGTGCCCGATCATAAGCGTTCCTTCCTGCCGTCTGTGTCCGAAAAGAAGAAGGTTTCACGCATGGTGCATGCCCTCAAAATGGGCTGGATGAAGACTACCGAAGAGGTTGAACGCGAGAAGCAACAGAAACGTGGTCCAAAATTCTATATGTTATGGGAATCGGATACAAGTCGAGAGCATATGCGACGCATCCATGATCCAGTGTCTGCACCCAAACGCGATTTACCTGGACATGCGGAATCTTATAATCCACCACCAGAATATCTATTCGATGCAAAAGAGACCAAGGAATGGCTTAAACTTAAAGAAGAACCCCATAAACGGAAGCTCCATTTTATGCCACAGAAATTTCAATCATTACGTCAAGTGCCAGCCTATTCACGTTATTTACGTGAACGTTTCCTACGCTGCCTGGATCTCTATCTATGTCCACGTGCCAGACGTGTCAAGCTAAACATTGATGCTGAATATCTGATACCCAAATTGCCATCACCGCGTGACCTACAACCATTCCCAACAGTCGAAAGTCTTGTCTATCGTGGACATACAGATTTGGTTAGATCTGTAAGTGTCGAGCCCAAGGGAGAGTATATGGTATCGGGCTCTGATGATAAGACAGTCAAAAGTAAGTTTAACAAATAACTCATTGAATACAAAATGTAATTCTTTTTTATTTCATTTTGTAGTTTGGGAAATTGCCACAGGACGTTGCATTCGGACAATTGAAACCAATGATGTTGTACGTTGTGTGGCTTGGTGTCCCAATGCCAAACTGTCAATTGTTGCCGTTGCCACAGGGAATCGTTTATTGTTAATTAATCCCAAAGTCGGTGATAAATTGCTTGTTAAGAAAACTGATGATTTGCTTGCTGAGGCACCCAACTTGGATGTCATAGAAAATGAACGAATTAAGGCCGCTGTGCAATGGTCAACAGCAACAGAACCTGTTGACCAAGAGAAGGGTATACGTGTAATTATAACACATTTTAAACCCATACGACAAGTTACATGGCATGGACGTGGCGATTATTTGGCAACAGTAATGCCCGAGGGAGCTAATCGTTCGGCATTGATACATCAATTGTCCAAGCGACGTTCACAGATACCATTCTCCAAGAGCAAAGGACTTGTACAATGTGTTCTCTTTCATCCAATTAAACCTTGTTTCTTTGTCGCGGTAAGATATCCTTAAAACTGCTTTGAAAGATTCTAAATAATTTAATTTCTCTTTAATTAACAGACACAACATAATATACGCATCTATGATTTGGTTAAACAGGAGCTTGTCAAGAAATTATTGACCAATTCGAAATGGATATCGGGCATGTCTATACATCCCAAAGGTGATAATCTTCTGGTATCGACCTATGATAAGAAAATGCTGTGGTTTGATTTGGATTTATCAACAAAACCATATCAAACAATGCGTTTACATCGCAATGCTGTACGCAGTGTTGCATTCCATTTGCGTTATCCATTGTTTGCATCCGGTAGTGATGATCAGGCTGTTATTGTCTCACATGGCATGGTTTATAAGTACGTATTAAAGATCTAATTATAAATTAGTTAGAACTCTTTTTAATCTCTTTTTGTTTTCTTTCTTTTCCAGTGATTTACTTCAAAATCCATTGATTGTGCCCCTAAAGAAATTGCAAACGCATGAGAAACGTGATGATTTTGGTGTATTGGACGTTTGCTGGCATCCGGTGCAACCATGGATATTCTCAACTGGCGCCGATTCAACAATACGACTCTATACATAATAATATTAACAACAACAGCAAAAATATTAAGATCTATAAACAATTTATACTTTATTTTATTATCAATTTAATAGAAGACCTATTTCCGTTTCATGTAAAAAGAAAGAAAAAAAGCTTTTGAAAAATGCAACCCTGTTGTGACAAGAGAAGCGCGCGCCTGCTTCCCCGGGGCAAGGCTTTGCAAGAGAGATGAAAGTCAAAGTGAGAGAGAGCTTAATATAATTTGATTTTTTTTTTTTTTTTGGCAATAACAATTTTGATTGCCTGCCTGTGTGTGTGCATATATTAAATGTGGAGCACACACACACATACACATACTGGCAAAGAGCAAAAGCTTTCTCTCTCTCTCTCGGTATGAATAAGCACTCACGCGCACATGTTACACACACGAGCAGGAATCTAATCGGCTCGTCATCGTCGTTGTTGTCGTCGGGCTCCCCAAATTATTTTACTCATTTAGCTATTTGAAGCTTTTCTCCTTCAATCAGCAATCAGTTGCTGGTTAGCCTTTGCCCATGCGAAGAGAAACGTTTGCATTTCTACTCGTGCCGTTGTCGTCGGTTGTTGTCGCTGTCGGTGTTGTTGGTGTTGCCGTCGTCGTCGAGGATTTTTGGGTTTTTTTTTTATTTGGCTATCAGAGCGCGCACACACACAAAAGAAAATACCAAAAAAGAAAAGCGCAGCGCAGCAGTGTAAATGCGAAAATGGCAATAATATGCTATAAAGGCTAACAAAAAAAAAAAAAAGAAATTGTCGAAAAATCGAATATGGCAAGTGCTTAAAAGAAAGAAAATGAATTTCAATGTGAATATGAATATCAAAAAGTCAACGAATGTAATTATCCAAATTAAACGAGTGCAGTCTCTCTCTCGCTCTCGCTTGGTCTCACTCTCTCTCTCTCTCTGTCTCTCTTTTTTTTTTTTTTGATTTCTCTCTATTCCTGCTACCAACCACCACCACCACCCCCCACTCATCGTCGTTCTTTCAGCACCTATCCCGCTCACACTTGCTCTATTTCTCTGTGTAGAAGTTGAATCAAAGCAAAATCCATTCAGAGCAAGCAAAAAGCAAGAAGAAGATAAATACCTACACACATATTTTTAGTGTGTAGGCCAACAAAAAGTACAAGAAAAAAAAATATTTTTTTTTTTGTATATATTCGCTGCTCCTAAATGTACATAGAGACCACCATACACAAAAAAAAAATACCAAAAACAAATCAAAGAATAGAACACGAAATGTTTGTTTGTATGTTACTGTGTGTGTGCGAGCGGAAGCCCACACAATTGAGCAAAAAAAAATATATGAAAATGTTCGATATTTTAGCAAATGTTATTATTGAAGCGCTCAAATGGCCAAAACAAAATGAAATCAATTGCAAAGTGCATCAAGTGCAATTAGTAGCGCCCTCTAGCGCATAATAACAGAAACAGCAGCCGCAGCAGCAGCCGCAGCAGCTGCATTAAATGCAAAAATCAAAGCAAATCACGCATACGCCCCATCAGCCAACCAACCCCATGCTCAGCAAAGTAAACGCAACAAAAAAAGAAAAATATTTTATATCCAAATGTATGTAGGAAAAATAATGGTCAGGCGACCTCGCGACCTCGTCGCTGTTAAATGTATTGAAGTATCTGTGTGCGAGTGTGCGTGTGTGTGTGTATCTGTGTATGCGTGTGTATCTGTGTAATGACTAGCACAAGAAATAAATAAAAAACACGAAAAAATTCGAAACAGAAAATACAATAAAAACAACAACAACAACAGGCACAGGCTACAGCTGCTTAGAACACACCAAAAAGAGAAACAGAAAGAAAAATGTTTAAAAAAATTAAAATAAAAATATAAATTATAAATAATAGTTAAATAATTAATTGAAATAATATGAAAATACAGCTGTTTGTTGAATAAAAAATAGATTTATTTCAATAATAAATACAAAAAGGAACTAAAAGAAAAGAAAAACGAAAGATAAACAAAGAATATGAAATGCAAAAATAAAGAATAAAGAAAGAGAATGTTCAGAAAAATAACAAAAAACAAAACTAAAAAAATACAAAAATTAAATAAAAAATGTTTTAACGATTTATAAATATAAATAAATGAAAAAAGTGAACAAATCTTAAGAAAGAACAACAAAAAATTGAAATAAACTTTCAAAAATGTGTTAAATATAAATATAATTTAACTTAAACAATAATAAATGAAAGCAAAGCAAAGCAAGCAGCTGCTTAAAGTAAATAATTAATAAAAGAAACTAAAAACAAATTTCTCAATTAAAATAAATTAAAAACAAAAAGTTGCCAACTTTAATATAGAAAATATTTCGAATGTTTTAGAGGAAAAACAAGAAAATTTATTCTCTCTCAAAATATTAAAATATTCAAAAAGTTTCCTTGCGTTCACTCTCTCTCTCTCTGTGTAAAAAATATTAATTTCGTTGCTGAAAAATAGAAGAAAAATGTGTGTAAATGCCAAAAGCAACAACAGCAACAGCAACAATAAGCAGCCAAAGCAGCAGCAAACATTATTATCCCAATTCCATTTTGTCATCCAATAAAATTCACCAAGCAACCCACCCAATACACCAACCCAAGCAACCAAAGCCAACCCATCCAATTCACCAACCCCACTGTGTACCAGCTGTACCACCTGCCCACGCAATGCGTAACGAAAGTGAGAGCGAGAGACAATAATGCAATAATATTAATATTATTAATAATAATAATAATAAAAGAAATAAATGATTATTATTATTGAATTTATATGTAATTTCTATTAAATTTTTTCTTTCTTTTTGATTTGTTTTGTTTTGTGTATCGTTGTATAGATAAAAAAATCAAAGTTTTGCGCAAAGAAGGAACGAAAACAGTGCTCAACAATAAGCAGAGCGAAAAAAAGTTCTCTCTCTAATAAAAACTACAACTAACAACAACAGCAACAGCAACAAATCCAAAAGAGAGCACCACAAAAGCACAAAAGCACTCGATAAAAAGTTATTAGCAAAAAATAAAAAAAATACGTAACTAAGCGCTCTCTCACACACGCACGCTCTCTCTCTCACTCACTCTCTGCCACTCTGTGTGTGTCTCTGTGCTGGGCAAGGGCGCAGAACGCCAACGCGCGCGCCTACAACCACCCACTCTCTCTCTTTCTCTCGCTCTGCGTGCGCGTGTGTGTGTGTGGGAGTGTGTGGGAGCAACAACAACAACAACAGCAGCAGCAGCAGCAGGATAGAACGAGACGGCAGCTAGGTAGGTCAGTGGCAGTGGGCGGCCTGCAGCTGTAGCAGCGACGCCAACGCCAACGCCAACAACAACAAATTTTTT